>DVZL01001696.1:0-16972 GCA_018236625.1 Lasaia peninsularis
ACGAAACGACACTTTTCACTGCCAGATATCACATATCTCCACTGATGCACATTATTAAGCGTTTTTTGATAAAAACCTCACCATTTTTAAAAATAAAACACTAATAAAACACATTGTTTGAGAAATAATATCGCACAGTGAACCGCTCCGTTCCGCGTTCCCACCAAAACCCCTTTTTTTTTTTTTTGTAAATTCTTCCCATTTAGGGAAAAGTAAGGGAACTTTGTCCATACAGCCCCTAGTCTTAGGTATTTTATTTTTTCAACAATTATTATGGTATATATTGATGGAAGATGAGAGTGATGACTGATGAGATGATTTAATCGAAAATGAGATGACGGACTTCTGGTAAAGCTGTGGGAACTTTACCAAAAATTTTGTGGAACTTTGGCGGGAACACGAAATGACACTTTTCACTGCCTGATATCATATATCTCCACTGATGCACATTATTAAACGCTTTATAATAAAAAAACACCATTTTTATTAATAAAACTTAATTTTTAAAAAATAATATCTCACAGTGATCCGCTCCATTCAGCGCTCCCGCCAATACCTACTAACTCCTATCCCCGGGAGACCTTACTTTGACTTGATGTTTGTTATTACTATGTTCTGTTTATTGGGGGGAACAGAGCTCAATACATGAAGATAGAGATTATAATACTCCTAACAACGTCTTATCAGCAATATTAAACATCTCATAAGGTCGGTTATCTCACTTTCACTATGCCGGTTTGTTCTAAAGTTGTCCACTTTCCAGTTTTGAAAGAATTAGCTATTATTCGGGAAAAGTCGTCAGGAATATCATCCATCGATTTTAATTTTCCCCATGGCTTTAACCACCACTATAGTAGATAATATAATTACCACTATAATATTTATATATCTATGCCCAACTGTTCAATGACATGTGACAGTTACAGCCATTAATATTTTTTATATATCCATTACCCGCATCCCTACTTCTTTGTGCTAATATAAATGCATAGATATAAATGGTAAACCTTTATAATTTCAAATTTTTACGTCTTTGTGTCACAAAATAATCTACACAGGCCATCTTTTTTTCATAAGGGAAATATAGATTTTATAATTTAACTATAAAAATTAAACAAAATTTGGTGGATTGTTTAGTGTTGTGAATTTTCTACTTATTTGTTTTGGATATTATATCACAACAATATGATTCAGCCAGATTACCATTCAGCAATGGGCTTATTAGCTCACTTGAATTCTGATGAACTCAAAGAGATGCTCAATGACGATGCTAAGTTTGACGCTGTCCTAAAAGATGTGAAACAGGTAATTAATCTCAAGATTGATCTATGCCTAAGTTAGTAACGAGGACGTCTTAAATTGTTACTAATAATAATTTTTGAAGTGAATTTTGTGAACCACAGGCACAACACAATCTAACACAAGGATGTTAAGAAATACAAGCCTAGTTTACCAAATGCCTAAAAATATACTTTAATGTTCTTTTTTTTAGGGCTAAGGACTAATCTCTGCTTTCAAATTAATTTAAAACCATACCAGATTGGAAAAAAAAAGTAAAAAGTAGTTATTTTAATATTACATACATGCACTCCCATTTTATTTATTTGTATAAATGTATAGATTACATATAATCATGACATGATTTCAGTTGGTTTTCTTCTGAACCACAGTTTAATAAACTTGTATAGAGTAAAAAAAACAGTAGTTGATGATTCATTTGAGGCAAAAAATATCCTTTATTGATGAGCCATTCTCTATTTAAAAAGACCAAACAAAAAAAGGGAAAATTAAATGTTAAATTTTCTTGATACGGTGAAAACTAATAAAATATGTGAATTTAGGTAAAAGATTGGGAAGCTGAAAAAGAAACCTTAATAGCAAGTAACAGATCATTAGCTGAATTCAACTTAAGCAAAGAGCCAGAATTGGAAGAACTTAAAGATGAGGTACAGGAGAAATCTGAAACTGGAGAACAATATTGTGCAAGGATACAGGAATTATTAAATGAATACAGTAAGAAGTTTATTTTACATTTTATCAAACAATTTTTTTTGGCTAAAAGTTAGCTATGTTTCACCTTTTCACAAATTTCTTATAATTGAAAATTATTGTGCGGATCTTAAGAAAGCTTTTGATAGGGTCGTGTTTTTTTACCGGATTATGGGTTAAACGGATTCCTGCTACATGTTTTGCAATTTATGTAGATAACAGATGTAAGTACACTGCAAATGTGGATGGCTGAAGGTATGTGGGGAGACCGAGGTTGACATTACACGACCAAATAGATTGTGTATTATTTACGAGGGTGTTGTTGAAGAGTCTCCGAGATCGGCACGTTTGTATAGATTAATGAATGTGGAGGAAGCTATGTAAGTCTGCAGGGATTTTGACACCTGGCACTCAATATTCTACCTCCCCTGCATGAGACCTGGCGTGAAGATATGTATGTATGTGTGTAGGCCTCAGCTCTACACTCCTCACATCCTATAAGATGTCTTGCCAAGAAAGGTAGTGTGAGTAGCAGCTAGTCATAATTATTGACGACTACATTTATTGCCATATATTAAATTACTTTCCTCAATTTTTAAAAAACAAATCTGTGGGATCTCAATTTTTAGAAATATTAAATTACTATCCTCAATTTTTAGAAAACAAATCTGTGGGAATCTCACCTGACACAACTTTAGCATTGCTACAAACTGCTGCAGCCGAATTAGAAGAGCAATCTGAAAATTTAGCACAGGATTTCCTCGGAGGGAGCGTAGATCTAGAAAAGTTTCTACAGGAATTTGAGCCGCTCAGAAAGAAAATGCATTTACGCAAGTTTAAATCGGAAAAAATGAGTGAACTTTTGAGAAGTGGTAATCAAGTTTCTTATGGTAATGGATTAGCTAAGCCATACTTGCCATATCCAAGCTACGGGACCCCTGCAGCTGTGCCATATCCAGTTGGGCCTCTAAATATGCCCATGCCAGGAATGTATGGAAATCATTTTTAAAAAATCAAGTGATCTTGTAAATATTATGTTATGTAAATAATATGATGACTTGGAATAACTGATATGGATTGAACTATACAGATTTATTGAAAATAGAAATCAACACCTTTTAAAGAGGGTTTTATCTGATAGGGTCTTAAATAAATTAAATTTGTATTTTAAATATGTGCAGAAAAATTAAACTATTTCAGATTAAAGTCTAATATAAAGTCTTTCTTGAAACTTTTTTTATGTGATTGTAGCAAGTACGAGAGGAGGGGTTAATATCACTGTTATACTTTGTCATGTTGAACACAACCAAGTTATTCCATCTTTTTAAGTTTTACTTTTTGTATTGCAAGCATAATCATGGTAAAAAAGAAAAAAAAAATTGCGTTAATAGTCTTTTACCCCAGTTGACTTTTATTTATGTGAAATAGCTATATTTTCTACAACACACACCTTAATGTATGCCGAAAAGAGACACGTTAAGGTTGGTGCAATGCTTTTTTTCTATATGTAAGTCTTGATTTAAGTATTTCCTATTTTAGATATCGGGTGTTATTAAATTAAATATAGCATTATATGTAAAAGCTATGTGAAGATATATTTTCAATAATTCTGTAATTAAGAAGCATGATGGACTTTTAGGAGATTTTTAAGCCTTGGAATACTACACTAGTTGTAGAAGTGATGTTGTAGATTGCAATTATTTCCTTTTTTAAATGCAATAAATTTATTTTTAAACAGCTTAAATATGTATTAATAATAATATTAATAATTCCTAAAAATATATTGAAATTTAGCTATATATTTAAAAAAAGCCATAATTTTCTTATAATATTAGAGTTCCAAATACAAAATGAGATGGTAATTTTAAAATAAATAACTTTAAAAGAACAAATAGGAATTATTGCACATTTAAAAGCCATCCAATAAAAACATATTCATATATGTACTGTAAATAGTTTCACTTTTTAAATATTGGTGCTTAAAATGTGAAAACTTGTGTGAATCTTATAGAAGCTGCGTGCTAAAATTATCATTATATTATTACTTAATTGGGATTCTTTTAATTTTTTATTCTACTCAATATTTTATACACCATATATTTTTTTTATTGAACTGCAAAGGCTCAAACTATTTTCTGGACAGTGTCACAATTATAAGTAAGTTATTAAAATAAACAACATCCTTAAATCATAATTCCTGTCTAAATAAACCATTTATATGTTAGTCTGAGCTAATTCTTCTGGGATTAATATTTGTTATACAGTACCTGCTTCTGTATCTCATACTGTTTAAAACTGCATAATTATAAATAAGTTTAGATACTGCATAGTTGGTTACGAAAATAATGTTGAGTTAGGTCAATTTTACACTAAGTTCCGACAATCTGATGTAACCTATTATTAACCAGATACCTAATAGACATATTTTAAGCAAACTGATAAACACATTAAAATTTTACAATAGCAACACTCGTCACCAAATATGTCGACAGTTAGGATAGGGAATATTGAAAATATTTTATAAGGTGAATATGAAACAATCATTAATTGAAATAATAAAGTTGAAAAAGATGTAGAAAGTTTATATTGCTTGAAAAATTGTGCCAGATGAAACAACAAGGGTATCAGATAATTTATGTATAAATAAATAAATCATTATAATTAACTATTTTATTAAAATAAACATTTTAACATTATCTACACTGTTTTTATTTATGTACAATATATACATACTTTACGGCATAAAAATAAAGATCTATTTAATTGGATTGCGAATTTTTGCTAGTTAGTGTTTTTTTGGTCATTTACTAGAAGAATTTTCATTATGATTCCTGTCAATTTTGTCTTCATCATAATTAGACTGCCCATATGCAACAAATACCGTAAACATTGCCGTCAATACGAATACTGAGAATATCACCAACTCTTGTCTGTCTGCTTGTTTGTCATCTAGCTTCTTGGCCTTCTTTTTATTTAGTATTTCTTTTTTGTATTTAGCCTGATTTAATAAGTCTCCATAGTGTTTTTGTGACCTGGTGAAGTAAAAGAAAAATATATATATTGTCACGCCCTTATTCCTGAAAGCATAGGCAGAGGCATAAATATGTACCCACGATTAGCCGACGGTATTAGGTCCCATTATATGTCAGGTGGCAAGTGGTGTTCTTTCTTCACCGTAAGAGCAATAAGGAATATGCAAGTCTTTTTTATTTTTTTAAACAATACTTCAAGTAATTATATAACTGAAAAAAAATATAACACCTTCAAAATAGCGATAAATAAGCTAAAAAAAATTTATCCAAAGTATCATCATTTCGGATGATTTACACTGCCATTTTAGCGTGACGTCACCGTCCACCGGAAAGTGAGAACAATAATTTGTCAACGAAGTGAAATTAAGTGAAGTGTTATCACAATTTACTTAGTTAATTTCACAATATATACCTATTATAAACATTGTTTTGTCCCTATGTGCGAAAATTTTCATATTATGCCCAATAATGCAAAAATAAAAATATCAATTGACATGGCGTTAACATTGGACCGTGACGTCACATCCTGGTTTTGCGTTTTCGAAATTTGCGAGGGAATTTCAAAAATACTACTTTTAAAGGATTAATTTTAGTAATAAAAACTTGATTGTTGGCAAAAATATTTATGTGGGTATACCTATTTCTTCAACATTAAAGATTACACATTATTTTTTTGTGCCATATCTAAATCAAAATCACATGCATATTCCTTATTGGAAAATGTGCTTAAGTTAGAAAAACTGAGAACTGAAGGAAATCCAAAGCGCGTACCACTATGCTACCGAGGCTCAAAAATAAAATAAACTATATAAAAACTATTTAAGTTGCTAATGTTTAAATATTTGCATTCACAATACTATATCTAACTTAACTCGCAACACACGATCTTTATACTGAATGCGATACTAGTGACGACTTTGTATCTACAAAGAAAATGTAAGTCCAATTTGATCACTTGGTGGACTATTAGGAATGAAAGCTTCGGTGAAATTATCCGCCATTTTTAACCCCTATTAACACCGTCGATTACACATTCTCTATCCCCGGAGACAGATATCAACTGACCGGTGTGTGATTAGTAGAACGTGTACATCATAATTCATACGTTGCGTTTTGACGCATGCGTTCTCTGTATGAGAACGGATGCGTCAGAACGCACCGTTAGATCGGCATCCATGCCGGGCGTTATGAAATTAATATCTTAAATAGTTGTGTTGTGAAATTAAATTAATATCTTTAAACATGCGATATTTGTATATATAACTGAGTTTCGGGTTCGATAAATCTATTTAGTTAATATTAATTTCTGGAAAAGTCTTATAATTAATTTATATATTAAAACAATAACTATTACAAGTCTAAAAAATTATTAGGGATTAAAGAAGTTCATACTTTTTGGTTTTAAGCTGACAGTTCAGTGTACTGATTTATGAAGATACAACATGATACGATAAATGTATTACCAACTGTCAAAATCGTATATCGGTGTCTTGCCGTCCATGGTTGGTACAACATTACGTGAAGCTCGAGACTTATAGAATTTTAAAGTAGGGTCTGTGGGCTCGACATCAGGATGATAATCAACCCTTGTTGTGTTCTCTTTGCCAACTATGAGTCCTGCGAAAAAATAAAATAAATTATATACCTATACTACTGCATCAATAAGTAGCTCAGAAGCAAAGTGGTAGGTACAAAGCTGAGATTTTGATGGAAACTAAACTATACAAAAAAAATAAAATTGGAATGTCTGTATGTAATATTGAAATAACTACTTTTTACTAAGTGCATATGTATATTTACAAGGTGCATATACCAAAACAACATTTTTTAGAATTTTGTTTGTCTGTCTGTTTGTACCCACTAATCTCTGAATTGGTTGGACCGAGTTTGAAGGGACATTTACTGACAAGTAACAAACAAAGCCAACAAGGATGTAACAAGGAAAGCCATTCCTAAAGGCTACTGTAATTTTAGAAATGTATAAAATTAAATAAATAAAATCGCCGACGAAGTCACGGGCACAGTTAGTCCTGTATAGAATTGAACTTAATTATATTAAAAGAAATAGAATAAACTTCAATGATAGTGACAAGTCCGTCAACGTATCTGGTAGGTGCTAATCCAATCTGAGGTATCATATGTTTATCAAATAAACTGAAAAAAAACTCATAAGGGCAAGTTGCTCTACCCGGAAATTGAATCAAACCTCTTGCCTCAAAAGAATAAAACATTACTCAATTACTAAGACTGTGATGTTGTATCTAATGAAGTGCGATAGCTAGACAGATTTAAGTTTCACATACCGAGTGAGTACAACAAATGATCCAACCCAACTATTACATGTAGGTATCCACATTTAGATTTCGGTAAAACCAACAAGTAGTCCCTTGATATTCTCAGAATATCAAGTTTGATATTCTAATCAATTTAAAATCTAAGTAGTATGTTGTTTTGTTTGTGTGAAAGATCAACTTGTACTTGGCTGGTTTCTTTTCTAATACCATGATAAAATAGTACTTACCTTTGTCATACATTTTTTTCAGTTTAACATTACCCAGAACTTCATAGGCTTCTGTGATAGCTCTGAACTTTTTTGCTGATTCCTCATCCTGTAATGTGAAATATTATTATGTCAATTAAACAATTTTGTGTATTTATCAATTTCATATTGTTATATAAAATTTTTTCTAGCATAAGTTCAAGAGTTAGATGTCAAATGTCAGCTATGAGTATGGATTTAATAGGCTTATCCTCATTGGATATCAAAATCTTTTGACCTAGATATAAAACAAAAGCAAGCTATTAGTCAATCAAATAATCCAACCTATCCCAGTTATTCTCCTAGTCCACCTGATCTCCCATTTGATACATATTATATTCTCTTTTAATGATTTCTAGTTAGGCGACAGGTGAGCATACTCTCCAAGTGCCACCAACCAAATTTCTGTATTTCAAGATATGGATTTTTATTACATTTATTCTATTATTTAAGTTATTCTATAAATATCTGTATTCTGTTCTCATGTCATTAAATAATACCAATCATAAATCCCTCAGATATTTTTTGTAAGTTCTCTAAAGATACATATTTATATACAAGCCATCTTTCTTATTGTTAAAAATTACTAAATTTTACATTGGACAAATGAGATAGTATATTTAACAGTACAACTGCCTGTCTTAAAAAATGTGCAAGAATGAACCAAAAGACAAAACCTAAACCAAAAGGTTGAAATCCTATTTCGAACAAAACCATTGGTTGTAAGAAAGATTTGTTGAAAAATGATAAGTTAACATTAGACCTTCACTTGTCAATTAAACTTGGTGTAATCTATAGTTTAAAGAATTAAAAGGTAAATAATAGAATCAGGTGTTACTTTACAGGTAATCAATTTAAACAAAAATATAATTGTTATTTTGCAAACAAAAAACACAGTAGTATTGTGAAAGTAGATACAAGTTCTACAGTTGTGGAGTGTAGTTCTCCTGAAGATGCTCCGGTTGTGGAGTAAGCTTGAGACTGAATTGTGTCTTGCTTAATCACAAAATATTACTGTGTTTCTTTGGCGGGAGTTAATAACTATAATTTTGTGTAACCATCTCTTTGTCCATACATGTAACCACTAAGTTCTCTTGATTGTAATTAAATTTAATTAATTCCTGATTTTGTTTTTAAAATAGTTTTTGTATATATGTTATTCTAACCAATAAACAATTCAGGCATATAATTTTTCGATAAAACTAATCTGAACGCCATGGTTTGTACAGATACACTTGAACGAGATATGATTTGGGATGATAAATAAGAATTAATAATTACACTAGATTTGTCAGGATGATGTATTTTGGAGAGCTTATAATAAGCAGCTTTGATGTCACTTTGTGTAGCTTTAGGTGTGATTCCCAGAACATCGTAATGGCTTTTGTGTCGTTTGGCTGTTAGTACGAAACTAGGAACAACTTTCAATATCAAGCTAGATTTACTTTGCACTAACATCTGAAAATAAAATTTATTCGTCATAATTATTTTAAAAGTGTTTTCGATGTTACAATGTATGAGTACATACTTTGCTCATCATTACTTTATATGGAGGATTATATGTCTTTCTTAACACATATTTTGAAACGATACTTTTAAAAGTTTTATTTCTTTTTTTGAAGTTCCGGGTATTCAGTTTCCACTATTACACAATAAAAATTAAAATAAAATTGAAGTTACATTACAAATGTCACAGAAACAGCTGATCATTGACGTTTGACTATAAAATATTATGGCCATAGGTAATCATAATTTTATAGCCGGCGCACGAAATCAAAGAAAACACTTTTTTTTTTAATTTTCTGTACTTAATTTTTTAGGTATATCACAGTTGCTCTATTAAATCATAATTTCTCATTGAAGCATTAATAGTTACTTACAAAGATCCGATTGACGATACAATAAAATTTCTCCTATCGGAGATTAGGGTTCATGTCTCTAGTCTCATTCTAATCTTTGGGTTCATGATTCTTTTTCTTCTATAAGTTTTGTGGCAATTTTCAGTGAACTCTGCCAGTGTCGAGTGCGCATATATATGGAGGTGACACGAGACCAGTATATTATGGTATCGCAAGAATGTTTACTATAAGTATAAACACGTAGTTTAATAAGTATTTAAATTTACTGGACGAGAGATAATTTCAGTAAAATAATCACTGAAACTTGACAATTTTAGTAGTGTCAACATTTAAATTTAATGTCACAAAGTGCCAGTTTAAACTTCAACGTCATTCAGCATTCTTGTATCTTCGTTCTCCAGACCTTTGGCTATTGTCAATTTGGTTCGTATAAATTGTTCAAGATATTTATAGATTTGTTTAAAAATACTTTAATTTTTAGCGGTTTTAAACATTAGACTTGTTTTTAAATTTCTATTTGTTTTAAATAAATTAATAAAAGTAAGTATCTTTGTCGTTTGCTTTTGGCATATTCATACATTTTAACATTTGGTGTCATTATCGTTTAGATAATTTTACCTTGTAGGAAACGAAAAGTCTTTTCCTTTTATGGTATTCAAGTGTATGTGTTCAGAATTGTGACATCGATGCCCTAGTTTTGTAGGTAATATGATTCAACAGCCGTATAATTGTATGGAATAAAAGTATTTTGTCATAAAGAAAATGAGTCATAGTGTATGCTAACCGAACTTGTTTGTACTTTGTGAGATTAGTAGGTACTGTATTAAATTCTTTTTTAATTTAGAGTATTTTGACTGGCGTACTACACAACATTAAAAAAATTCTATCATTCTGATCTTTCAACAGATTTTTTACTCCAGGTATATTCATTTTAAGTTAACAAAAAATCTATTCAACATTTGTAATATTTATATTCTTGCATTAAGTTATTTAGGAGTTAGATAGGTTGACTTTAATGTTCGTTTATCTCTTCTCCAAACATTTACTCAAAATTGTGTTGAAATTTGTCAATATACTAGTGATATTATGTACTTCGTTTTTAGAATAGTTATAATATAAACCAAACCTTTTAGTTATTTTACTCTGAAGGAGAATATACTGTAATTCAGAAAAACTGATCAGATATTTGTTGCGAGACCATTTTTCTTACAAATGTATTATATATTAGTAAAATTTCATCAATAACGAATACATTTTTCACCTCATGGTCTAATTATCATCTCATCTAACAAAAGTGAAACTGCAAAGTCATATGTATTGACTGAGGTATGAAGTTTGTGAAAGTAGAGTAAGAAGCCATACCATGTAGCGTTAAAAGCGCTAAATGACACTTAAGTTTGTGATAGTGCGAGCCATATGTTGCAGTTCGTCTGTAACATATGGTTCGCTCTGCAATTTGTGTAGTTATATTTTGTTTAATAGACATGTTATTTTGTGTGGATTTATATTTTTGGTATTGAAATATAAACAAACAAGAGAGGTAATTTTTTATAGCAAAAAAAAAACCAAATAGATACCAAAAATGGTAATACTACATTGTTAAATTGAGGCTATGATGTTAATCCTTAGATCTAATAAAATAAAATGAAACATATTTATTTGGTTTAGTTATAGTTATTTTTATGTTCTTTGTTGTATGTGACACCTGTATATCTTTTAATCGGTATTTTTTATATATGTTAATTTTAAAATACTTAAATCTTAATAATAATTTTTTAAATTTTATCAGCTGCAAAATGTCGTCCCGTAAAACAGCAGGCCGTCGTGGCACTACTAAAAAACGTGCTCAGCGTGCCACATCCAATGTGTTTGCTATGTTTGATCAAGCCCAAATCGCAGAGTTTAAAGAAGCATTCAACATGATTGATCAAAACCGTGATGGTTTTGTAGATAAAGATGATCTTCATGATATGCTTGCTTCTTTGGGTAAGTGTCTCAATTATCATCATTATTTAGCCTTTCTTTCCACTTTTGGACATACAATTGTTATTATTATACTCTTTGTTTTCTTAAATAATTGGCTTGTTATATCTTTAAAATTCTTATAGTAAACAAATATTCATTTTTTATGTTTTGGTGTCCTTAAAAAAAATATTATCTAAGCAAACTCTTAAGCAAATAGTTGTACCTTACTATGTAACTTACAACTAACATAAAATAGTTTTTCAGGTTGTGTACTATGTTTAAGCATATTGAGTAGTGTGATATTTTGTGTAATTAAAATTCACTCAGTGACTTCAATTAAAATAACATTTATAGTAAATAAATTAAATAACACCCATTTAAAATTAGAATTTTTGATGGTTTTCTTTTATTCTAATTTTCAACTATTTAATTAGGTAAAAATCCAACGGAAGAGTACTTGGATGGTATGATGAATGAGGCTCCTGGTCCTATCAACTTCACCATGTTCCTCACACTCTTTGGCGAGCGTCTACAGGGCACAGATCCAGAAGATGTTATCAAAAATGCCTTTGGGTAAATTATTTAATACTTAGTCTCCGTTACTCACATACATAACCATGAAACTCAGACGTTAGCATTTCTCTGCTGAACATATATTTCTGTATCTAAAAAGTATTATTTCAAATATTAGTTATATGATAAAATTGTATCTAAAAAAAAAGTATAAAAATTGCTTAGGTGCCTTTGTGGTGTAACAGTACAGCTGTCGCCTGTTAAGACCGTTAGCTGCATTGGGTACCGGTTTCAATTCCCAGGTCAGGGATCTTATTTTATATGTTTTTCAAATATTCAGATGAAGAGAAATAATTCTGTCTTTCTTTATAATATGGCTTCATAGCTTGCAGATTTGCTGATGGTAAACATACCATATAAAAATTTTAATGGCTTATATTCCTATTATATATTAAAACTACGAGTTTTATGGAAAACAGGTTTATTGCATTGTAGCTTGGATATGACAAGTATGTTGTAAAAAACTACCTCCACTTATTTTAATATTGTTTATCAACAACAAAACAAAGTGGGGTATCTACTTGTATACATAACAATTCCAAAAGTCATTAAATAATAGTCTTTAATATAATACAGGTGCTTTGATGAAGACAACAATGGTGTGATCAATGAGGAACGTCTACGTGAGCTGCTGACCACTATGGGAGATCGGTTCACAGATGATGATGTCGATGAAATGCTGAGAGAGGCGCCAATCCGCGATGGACTGTTTGACTATGTGGAGTTCACACGCATTCTGAAACATGGTGCTAAAGACAAAGATGAGCAGTAAATCATACATGGGAATTGCTGTCTAATAAATAATAAGTATTATATATATATATAAATTTTATATATAAACATGAGAAAATAATGAATTCTGCATAAAGTTGTGGATATGGCTAAAGAGTGTTTGCGATAAGTGACATCATAATTTATATTTCCTACTTATATAGCTATAACATAAGTAATTTTCAAAGACAAGTAATATATAAAAAAGAACACGTGTTTTGCATTTAAAACATTATACTCCTTGGAATTTGACTGGTTTGAGATGTTTCTCGATTGATCTCGTTACTATTTTGTAATACAAAGAAACTCTGTTGGATGTGTGGGTTTAGAAAAAGAATTGGCAAAAGTTAAATCTTATTTGATACCATTTACAAAAAAGTTTAACTTTACAATCTCAATCAAATTCTTTAAGATGATTACAAAATGTTTATATCAGATGATATTAGGGTTGGCTACCTAATCTAGGAGATTTCAAAACGGCGCCAGTATTAACGTTTGATTTTTGAAAGTAAAAAAACCCATACAAAAAAGGTTTTGATAGTAAGATAGCGTTTATAACCTTCCCACTATTATGAAGGAAAAAAACAATTTTTGACATAAAAATTGATAATTTGTCATCCTTTATACGAGATAAGTACAAGGAAGGATGTAAAAGGCCTAAATAAATGTATGGAATATTTATTGTTTATTAGACTGTATTTAAATTCTGTGTAAAAAAGTTAATATTACTAATCTGTACTTTAAATTTTTGTATGTGTTTACTGTCAATCATAGAATTGGGTGTGTTTACCTACTATACAAACTAAATTTTTGAATAAAAAGGAGTTTAAAGAAAATATTCTCCTCTCTCTTCTAACTCTTCTCTTCTCGCCTTTCTTAACTATCTGTTAAGAGAGGCGATCTAAGGTCAAAAAAGCGTTTGTTACTGCCACTCCTGTAAGTAAAGTAAGGAATCTTGCAAAATATATTCAATTCTATGAGGATACATATTTTTCATATGTTTTTATAAACCATGTAACTAATAGCCACTAATGACTTTTGTGTAAGTAAAATATATCTTTATATTGTTATATTATATGGATTTTCAATAATCTCAATAGAATATTATTGGATACTTAAGAACAATTAGGATATAAGAATGTTGCATTTTTAATGTTTTTATAAACACTTTTTTTCAAATCTGACGTATTAATTTATTGACAAATAATAACAGTTTTATTAAACACAGCAATAAAGTTGCCTTAAACAGGTGAAAAATGAATTTTTAGAAAGGCGCGAAAATGTGTAAACATTCATTTTGGATAAAAAGTAGAAATTGAATTTCGGATATTTTCTCGCCTTTTTAATATTAATTTTTTATAACTTCCTAAGATACTTTAAGTTAAGAAGAAATTTCATGTTTTGATGTTTGTTTAGCAAAGTAATGGTGAATATGTTGCCAATATCTAAATGTAACATAAAAATTAATTTAATTCAATTTCTTTTTTTATTGGTATCAATGAAAGACCAAAGTATTATCATTCCATAACATGATTTTGAAACCCGTATGCATGAGTCTAAAATGAAATAAATAGTCTTGTATGGATTAACTAACATTTATTGATATTAAGCTAAGATTATGCATAGGTCATGTATTACATATTGGAATTACTTTGTATTTATTTGGAATATATTATAAAAACCGACAAAAATGACGTTTTATTATGGCTGCATTATATTATCGCAAATGATGTACGAATAAAAGGACCAAGGTTCACTTGACGGGATGCCAAGTTTATTTTCATAGTTAATTTAAAATCTTTAAAGTTTTAAGTGTTAATTGGCTAATAGGCGTTAGGTGACTGGTGTCTCCTACATGGTGCTGAAATGTCATCTTAATTTAGACTTGAGTTTCAATAACACGATAATAAATTGTTTTACTTTATAAATTTACAGAATACTAGTTTTTTTTTATAGATTTGCCGCATTTTCAACGATAGCTATATAATAAAGTAAGTAGGTACCCGGACGACCGAGCATCGGCAGGTTAGGCTTGCTGCGCTTCTGACGATGATTGAGTGCAGAGAAATTCGAAAGAAAGAAAAATATGTTGAGTCTGCCTAATAAGGCTCTGGGAATAGATGGTTTAACAGCGGGGATAATTAGGGCTGCGTGGAAGGTGTTGATATACGAGTTTGCTGCACTGTTCGCGGACTCCGTGCGCCAGGTCGTGTTTCCGAGAATATGGAAGCAAGGAAGGCTGGTTGTAATTACAAAGGGTAATGGGGAAGGCCTTAACAGACCCCAAGGCTTACAGACTACAAAGCTTACAAACCCGTTACACTTTTCTGCCTACTCTGGGGAAGGTGCTGGAGAGGGCTATCTGTTGATGTACCCCGAGTTTGCACAGCAGAGTATCGAGAGGCAGCACGGATTTGTGAGTGGCAGGAGCTCTGTCACCGCTTTCGGCGACATCTTGGTCCGAGTCAGGTCCTTCAACCGCAACTATGTGCAGGCAGTGCGGCTGGACAAATCAGGGGCATTCGACAATGCTTGGTGGCCCATAATCGAATGGCGAAAATTAAGCAAGGGGGTTAGCATCTCGCAGGCGATCGGCGAAAGAGCGGCCAGGTCCTTTGGCAAGATGACTCGAGTTTCGGCATCTTCCTGGGAGGCTAGATATCGGGCACTGGGGTTGCTATATGGCGAAACATTTGTTGCGACTCTGACGTACACCAATTCCATATGGCGCCACAGGGTTTCAATGTCCGCAGTAGCCTACCGATAGGATAGGGGAGAGGGTACGTAGAGTGAGGGTTCGTAAGGGGATGGTTACGAAGTGGCAGGAGCTTTGGGACACTGAGACAAGGGGGAGTGACCTTAGGAGTTTCTTTCCTACTTTTGAGGGAAGTGGGTGGAGCCGTCACAGCCGACTAAGTGATCTGGATCTCCGCGATACGGGGATCTGTGGGTGTGGGGAGACTGATGAGTATCAGGACCATGTTTTGTGGGGGTGCTCGACGTGTGCGTCTCGCTCTGAGGCGTACTCAGAGCTGAGGTGGAACTAGTTTACTTTGGGGAACTTATATTCTCGGATGCGGCGGTTGAATTGTGGCCAAGTGCACAAAGGCAGCTACGATTGTCAAAGTCTTTAATTAAAAATACTATCGCCCATATTTTGTGTTACAACCTGGTAGATATATATGTTCCTGATCTTAAAAATTATCAATCTTATAACGGTTATATACTTTTTGAAATATCTATTATGAGACTTTTATACCTACTACATACCATACATATATATCTTCACGCCTGGCCTCTTGTTGAGTAGGCAAAGAGTATCGAGTGCCAAATGTCGCGATCTTTACATACTTGCCTAGCTTCCCCCACGTGAATTACACTCTTCTTTGTTTGGAGGAGCTGTTAAAAATGAAAGCTTGCATCACTTCTACAACAATAAATAATCAAAGGTCATATTTTATGTTAGAACCCTCATGGCTACGGAACCATAATTATGTGATCTTGAAAAAATGTCCCCTGTGGCGGTTGTGAACGTGGTAAGCATGGCCGGCCATCAGTGTGATTTGAAAATGAAAACTTGTTCATGCAAATAGATTCGTTGTTATTTTTATCAGCGTTTCACGGTTGAATCAGGGTTGCACCAAAGTGATTTAAGGTTTATGCTTTTATGTCTAACAAGAAGTCAAGTACGTTTTCCCTGTGTTGGACCGTGTCCCCTGTGTAGAATAGACCGTCTGTCGACCGTCTAACAGGCGAGCATACCTATGTTAACTGGTTCACTTTCAACAAGAACACTGGTGGTATAGTGCTGTGCAGCATTTAGGTTTAGGGTCTCTCTTAATTATTCCTACTATCATGATCGTGTTCCGGTGTGGAGGGTAAGGTAGCCGGTAGACTTGCATATTAGGCCTAACACCCCGGCCACAGGACAGCGACGCATCTACAACATCTATGGAGTCTATAGGCCACGGTTATCTCACCATCAAACTTGAATTGTATAATTAAACCAGTAGATTTTGACAGCCCGGCCACACGATAATGATGCACCTATAACATCTTGTGCTTATTCACTGCCTTTTCGAATAAAAAAATCCGTCACGAGACTTTTATTTCTTGACTTTTTCCCCGTGTTGGTCCGGGCCTTCTGTGTAGAATAGACCAACTGCCTTCTTACCAGGCAGCTCGTAAGAGGCGAGCATAGGTTAACTAGGTTACTACCAACATGACCACTGGTGGTAGAGTGC
>DVZL01001697.1:0-16971 GCA_018236625.1 Lasaia peninsularis
TTGGTGGTGTAATGGTCAGCATAGTTGCCTTCCAAGCAGTTGATCCGGGTTCGATTCCCGGCCAACGCACACTTTTTTGATTTTTATTTTCTTTAATAAAGACCAGTTAGAAGCATATATTTGTACAAACATGAAAAATAAAAAAATCTAAATTATATGTTTTTTATTTTAAAAATAACAAATTTATTGTTATTAGGTTCTGACGTCTTTTACTTTAAGAAATTTCTAATAATTATGTTGAAGCTACAAGTAATTTAAAATATAGTAAAATTCTTCCTCAAACAATAAAATAATGATGTTACAAAAATGAAATAATTACCCAGGAAGGACAGAGAAGCGAGCCAGGAAGCTTGCTGGTCGGTCAGCTGGAAGTCTCGCCGCGTGGCGTTCCCGGGACCTTGCAGCGACGCGATGGCCGGGGAGCTGTATCCTTTGCCGAGTCCAGCAGAAAATGGCGCCAAGGACACAGCTAGAGCTGCTATCACCTAAATATAATTATATGTTAATACGTGAGACGAAACCATAAAATAAGTTTGCCCCAAATGATAGCATTGTGACATCATCGGTTTGCTTTCGCGATAAATCAAATCATCGAAAAATGGATTGCTAAATGTGCTGCCAAGCGTAAAACTCGAGAACAGCTAAATCGATTTCGCTAATTCTTTTTTTTTTATATTCCTTGAAGTACGGGGATAGTTTTCACGAAGAGGGAAGTTTAAAAAATTGCCTAAAAAAGTCTTAAAAAAACTCCTTAAAAGTCATTTGCACTTTAATGTCATAGTATAAAGTTGAAGTGTTAGTGGACAGGTTCCGGGAAGGCACGGCAATGTCAACGTTTAGTATAAAACTCGTTCAAAAATCAAATTAAATTCAAAAGGGATTTTTTTTTCATTATTTTGGTTTAGCATTTCATTTTCATCACTTAAGGGTACGACGTTCGCAGGGATTGCTACTCTATAGATATAATTCCCTCTTCTACAAAGTGAATTCTCAACATTATGATTGCTTAAAAAAAGATGTGCTTCGGTATTTTTATAATTGTTGTGTCAGTTTCTCTGTCTCTCTGTATATATGTGCGGTACGCGGTTCATCACAAATCTACTGAACGGATAGGAATGTAATTTGAAAGAAAGTTCCCTGTTCAGAAGGAGGTGATAAGCTATGTTTTATCATTTTTACTTAAGTATTTTTGATAAACTTAGCTATTCCGATGTCATGTGAATCTTTGTTCTTTTTATTTAATAAACCATATTTTACAGAATATTATTTTTTTCTGAAGTTAAGGTAATTTGGAAATGATAGAAACAACTCTACTACTTATACTCGTACTATAAATGGCGAAAATAAGTGTCATAACTTCAAACCCGAAATGCCTGTACATTTTGGGTTCATATTCATAATATATTCAAAGAGGAACCGAAGTTATGTTAATGTATATTTATTTAATAAGAGGCGGCGTTTAAGACATAATATCACGAATTCAAAATTTCTCACATTTTTTTATTTCATTTGTTTTGTAAATGTTCTACAAAAAATTTTAATTATTTCTACATTATTCTACATTTCTACAAATGTTCTACATTATATACTACCCACATATAATATGTATAAAAGATACTCGTTGTATTACCTCTTTTGTAAGTATTTAACTAATTATCTGATGAATTTGATACAGAATTAACGAAGTCTTTGAAAAAGTAAAATATAGACTTGGCTCGATGCAGAGATAAAGTGGAGCTTAAATATAGGTTAAGGCAAACTTGTTGGCATGAAATGTTAAAGACATGCCGCCGCACGAGCCGTACGTGCTGATGTTCCTGCAACATACGAGTACATACATATTATGGGCCCGCAGAGCGTCTCCACGTGATGTCGGCCGCTATAGCCTTGGAAAAATTGGTGTGTTTTTATTATTATTAAAATTTCATGTCATAAAATGTATACAGGAAATCCGGCTCAGCGGACAAAAGGTACAGAATTGTATGAAACTTTTGCTCTTAATTTAAGACGAGGAGAAAGACGACCAGTTCTGAAATTAGATTAATCCGTAGAAACATGTTTAGGTCTTTTAGCACCCTAATTCTCATGAAGCAGGGTGGACAGCTCCCAGGGTGAGGGGTGGGTAGCGGGTAAAGTATTTCACCAAAGAGGTTTAACATCGGAAACTCAGCATTAACATTGGTGGTTTATAGGCGCCAAGTAGGTATATCGTATTACTATGTTATCTGTGTTCTAGTTACTTTTAATATAGGGAAAAAAGAAAACTGTATAGTCTAACGTCACCTGTTTCACACATTATATAAAAGACTAGCTAGCCCGCGACTTCGTTCGCGTTTGAATTTTCGTTTCGCGTTAAAGTTAAAGTAAAAAGTAGCCCAAGTTCAGTAGAATTACATCAGCTATCAGATAGTGAAAATCTAGAGATTAGCCGAAACTAACAGACATACAAACAAACAAAAATAGCAAAAAATGTACTTCATTACCTATAGGTATGTACCGTGTATTTATGTATGTTGTGGTTGCATTTAGTTAAAAGTAGTTATTTTAATATTACAAACAGACACTCTAATTTTGTTTATTCGTATAGATATATGAAGCACGCGACGTAAGACAGAAGTCATCTCTGTCAAAATGACTGGTTCCTGGACTTCTACAAAAACAATGTTCACTCGTAATAAATACGAACATTAAGTAATAAAAGTGTGTCTCAGTTAGACATGTTGTGCGAAAGTTAGAAAATAAAACGAGAAGGCAAGTAAAGTAAGAGGTTCAGCCACGAGCGAGCGAGACGGCCGTGGTCATGTCGCGGAGGTACGAAGGAACATGGATGTGGCAAACCTCGACGTTTTACACAATCGCAATGGAATGACAAATGTACTTAAAATTAAACAAGATTCTTCGCCTTATCTGTTTGTCTGAGTACGATAAATGAATAAGCTACCAAACATTAAATTACTCAATATAATTCAATAAAGTTTTATTTTAAAAAAGTACCTTCACGCCTATTATCCCCGAAGGGTTAGTCTGCCTAACCTTAGTATATCCACGACTCGATATACTAGAACACACCCAAGGTTAGCCAATGTACTAGGGCCCTGATGTGATACGTGGCAAGCCTATCGCCACATCGGGCACATTCCGATCCCGATCAGTGTAATGCTTACTCAGAAAAATCTGAAAACCAATAAAAAAAGTTGCCCGACCTGGGAATTGAACCCGGGATACTTCGTGGCTAACGGTCTTAACAGACGTCAGCCGTACCGTTACAGAGGCGATTTAGTTAAATAGGTAAACTAGGGACGGCAACTGTAGAAAAATATTTATTTATTTATCCTTTATTGAACAATATCAATACAAACATACAACTAAAGAAATTACAAATAGAATGTACAGATGGCAGACTTTCAACTCAAAGGAATATCTGCTACACAAAAAGACAGGACAAGAAATTATAAAAATGAAATAAAGTAGGCAAGTAGGTACGTAACAAAAAATGATCAGGCTTATATCGTCGAAGGGCTAGTACTTGTACAATCACGATCAGCTCGTCATGTCCAGTCCAGGCATAGTTATGTCTTTCCGATAAACTGAAAAAAATCAAACGAAAAAGTTACCCTACCGGGAATAAAATACTTAGCCACAGAGGTGATTGCAATAAAAATAATACTTATACAAAAGAGGCATACCAAAATAAACCACAAATATGCCAAATAAACAATGAAATCGTGTGAATTGCTGGCACTAATAAAGTAAGTGAATATTTGTTTACCGGATTACGGGTAATCAACGAATTCAATGATGTGAATAAAGAGAAAAAAATTAATGATGTCGAGGGATGACTACGGATTTTTTTACGGGATAAGACAGCACACGGGTCTCCCGATGGTAAGATACACCGTACCTACGTGTGGTAGGTGCGTCACTATCCTTTGGCCGGGCTGTTAGACCTTACGTGCAAATCTGCCGGCTACTCTACCGTCCGGACCGGAACACGACATGTGAAATTGATCGCATTTTCCGAGGTGTAAATTAGATCGTCTACATTTACCGTGCACTCTTACTCTTGAAGTGAGTTTAGAAATGTAGGTATAAACATTATATACCTACGACTAGTATTTCGACCAATAGGACTAATAACATTTTAAACGAATCAAAACTTGTAACATGAGTATGTTTTAAATTGCGGAATATCTGTTTTATTTCTACGGTCAAGGTTTTGTTCAATGTACACATGTTTTTTTTTGTTGAGTGCAACTGGAAGTTAATATTGTCGGTGTGCGGCAATGGTTCCATTAGGGTTAACTGATTTTTTATTTTTATCTTTTTTACTTAGAAGAACAACGTATATAAATTCTAATACAGAAAGTATTCGAAGTAAGTTTTTTAATTAAATAACATTGCATTTTCCATCACCACATGACTCGTCGTATTCTTTTATTGATTGTGTATTGGTGTTGTGTCAGTAATAATCTCGTGTCTGTGGATAAAAATAACACACAAATTGACACAATTATGGAAGTAAACAGTGGCTAAGTAGGCAAGGGCCCCAATGCATAGAGAAAGAATTGGGCCCTGACTCGTTTTTTTTCAAAGCTTTAAAGGTTAATGGGCAAAGGCCCCCCTGAGGTCCGGGACCCTGGTGCACTGCACCCTACGATAGCTACGCTACTGCAAGTAAATAATTTGAAAATAGGAGTGTATTATAAACGTTAGCTAAAAAAGAAACATTCCAGGACAAATTAAATCACTGAGTATAAAATCATAAAGAGTTATAAAACTAAGTCTAAAACAATACCCTTTGAAAGTGAGAAAATTATAAAATTGTTTTTGAAGAGTGAATTAAAAAAACCAATATTTTGTCGTTATATTCGACAGCATCAGCATCAGCGCCCCGGTTCTCAGCGGCAATCCGTGACACTATTTAACTACATGGTGATTTATTTTCTTACAGGAATTACTTATAAAACGAAGTTTCAAAAAGACCGTGTATATTATATTATTTTTAAGTATTGACTTTATACAGTCTTATGATACGTAGTTGATTTCGTGTCGTTAAAGGTAAATGACTGATAAAATAATAATCAAAAATTGGTGGTGCTGTGCTCACCCAATATCATAACAGAGTGAATTTAAAAGTTAGATACACTGACGAAGTGAATTCAAATGCAAATCAGAGACAAAATCAATAGAAGATACCTTCCCGTTTATTTCACAATATCAGTGACCCAGTTCTCGTCGTATATCCACTTCTGTATTAAAAACGTTTTAACTACATGATGATTAAAATATTTTCTTGAATCGCAGAGAGTCTTTTCTTCGAGCTTGAAACAATAAATGTTGTTTCTACTGTTTTATAATGATCGTAAACATAATTTTAGTTTCAAGATTAAAAAGGAGTTAGATGATAATAAAAAACTCAAAGGATAAATATTTGAATATTTGTTTAATAACACACAACAGATTACAACTAATACTATGCTAATTTACAAACAAGAAAAAAAAATCTAGGTTGTACTGTTGTACGAGTTATTTTTAAACATTAAAATATTTATTTTTCTACGCTGATTGTATGTTGTAGTTTAGTTAAATAACCTTTTTAAACGAAACCAAACTTTAAAAATTATATACCGTACTTTTACTTATACTGTCTACTCAGATTAATTTAAATAAGATGATGATATAGCCGACAGCCAGACAACCGATTTAAAAATGGGTGATATTATTGTTATAAGGAACGTTTTAGTGGCTGAAGGAACAAAAACTAAAATATTTAATATGTTACCAGATTAAGGTGAATGAGAAGACCTCGGTACTTCGTGATAGCAAAAATATATCTGTACAAATAAATAGAATTGGAGTGTCTGTATGTTATATTAAAATAACCGCTTTTTACTAAACGCATATAGTATTTATTCTTTATTATTATAATTTTTGTATGCCTGTCTGTACCCGTTAATCTCTAAAATGGCTGAACCGATTTTGACGGGACTTTAACTGGCAGACAGCTGATGTAATAACGAACAATTTTAGCAACTTTTATTTTAGAAATGTATAAAATCAAATAAATAAATAAAAACGCGGAGCATGTCGCGGGCGCAGCTAGTATTGCAATAGTACCTACCCACAGGTACACGATCTGAACCGGATTGCACAAGTTTAATAGTCCTAAAGCACTAGGCTGCTCTGCGGACTCTCGTAATATCATTTTAAAAAATACTTTCCTTGGAACATCAATCCGGTTGCGTAACATAAGTAACTTAAGTTTTAGCCCTAACGATGCTATAACAAACGAAACCAGTCGGCGATTTCAAAATATTTCAATTAATTATAAGTGATCTATGAAAAAGCACATGTGTTTTTCATTTAAATTCGAATATATAGAAGTTTCACCAAGCGCCAACGACAGAAAATATAGAATACATTACCTAATCGTACACACAAGCCCCCCCCCCTGCATTGGATAATTCCAAGCCAATGTATAGGTACCTGTCATCATTATCGCCGACACATTTTCCGGTTAGTATTTAATGTTATAATAATTGTTTGTAAGAAAAACCTATATTATACATAGAGCAAGGAATCGAATTCCTTGCTCAGTGATATTATACAATAATCTAAGTACCCGTCTATATTTATGTTATGCAATAGGTACATAAAATTGTATAAAAGGTGGTTTGCAGTCATGTCAGCAGTCAGACACACAATGTGGACGGCTGTTGGTACCCGAGCAGACCTCGGTTGACGTTCCACGACCAAGTGTATTATCCGAGGCTGGTGTCACGAGTCGTCCAAACCAGCGTGTTTGTATGAAGAGAATAATTAATGTGAAGAAAGCTAGGCAAGTATGTAAAAATACAAGTTATTCCAGCTCGGGGCAAGTCCGACAAGGGACTCGGCGTAAAAATATCTATAATATGTTACAATGATAAGTTTGCCGGTTTTTCCACATCAAGGGAAAATAACAATTGTAAACCAGTATGTATGCAAGTATGTAGGATATACTCACTTCATTTATATCGAAATTGAATGAGAAGAAGCGGAGCGGAGTACCAACTGTAATGTGATATAAACTTGTATTACGTTTAAATAATGTATGTTCCAATTTCCAAGCCAATTAGTATCGGTCGCAGCCACGTCCCGATTGTTACCGGTACATTACTTTGGTGAATTATCAATTAACTATTAACGAAATATTAATTTAGTGGTCAACATTTTTTTAATTATAACAAAAAAATATCGACTACGTATTAAAAATGTGAATAATAAATTAAAAGCAAGAAAAAACTTTTTTGAAAAAGCTTTTATTTAAATGTTCTAAAAAGAAGAAAATAAAATTTTCTTTTTAAATTTTACCTATGAACTTACAACCACATTATACACAGCTTGTATGATGATAAAAGCTTGTCGTGATGATCCATTTTTCAATAAATTGAAATTTTATTAATTTAAACTTAGCAGCTTTAATACAAATAGTAATATTGAGCGACAAACTTTTATCATCATATAAGTTGTGTATAATGAGGTTGTAAGTTCAGAGGCAAATTTTATTTTCTTCTCTTTAGCGTTTAAATAAAAGCTTTTTCTAAAAAGTTATTTTTGCTTTTAATTGTTTAGTTATCGCTGACTAGGTTTCCTAGTATGTTCAACTCATTCAACGCATGATTGTTGCAAGGTTATTTGCCGGTTAATTTCAAACAATCCAGCTCTTCAATAAGGAAACCTTCTAATAATTAATTTTACCCTACTTAAGGCCACGTATACTTAACCAGTAGAAGGAGTCTAAGAAAGTAACGGCGTAGTCGACAGTACCTACTACAGTAGACAGTACCGTACAAGCACAACATAATACAATTGGCAACATTCTTCGTTCTGCGGTTCCGTGACTATACTTTGCTGGAAATTGCACAGACTTTGATCAGCTTTATCAAGTTGTAACTGTAGTTGAGTTAAGGTTTTTGCTATTGTCCTGACCACGTTGTCAACTGATTTTGTTAAGTCTTTGGCGTTTTGCACCATCATCTTCGTTAGCAAGTTTTTCTTGACGTTTTTATTTCTTTTTTTCGAACCTTCCCTTATTTTGTGTAGATGTTTCTGTTTTTATAATTTTGTTCACATGCGTTTCGAAGAATATTCGTTGATCCTCCTAGAGATCCTTTTAGAAGGGTAATAGCTAATATACGACAGGTCACCAAGATGTCTTGAGATGGTACGTTCATGACATGACATTACATCCCAATGCCGCCTAGTCCTCAGCACAGCCTCATTTGACTTCGACTTTTGGAAAAATGCGCCACTTATTTCAGTTTATAGCGTACTTGTGCCTGATTAAATACAGTTTCGGGTTTGATTTTGGAGTTGTGTTTTTTTTTAGATATGTTGCACACTAATGCTAATGACGCCCAATCCGCCAAATTACATTTTTTTTTTAATTTTTCAACTTAAATTTTCTCAGCGAACTGGTTCAAAGCACAAAAAATCAATGGTGTGGCATATTGGATTTATAATTACGTCAAATTATTTTTTGAGTTGCTTTCGACGAGCCTTTTCATTTGCTTCCCATATTATAGAAGTGCATTAAAAATAACTATCCCGCCCTCTTGGATGGGCTGCCATATTGGATTTAGAATAACGTCACATTATTTTTCGAGTGACTCTCAACGAGCCCATGCATTCGATACACATATTGTAGAAGTGCAATAAAAATAATTGTGCCGCCATCTTGGATGGTCTACCATATTGGATTTAAAAAGACTTTAGTATTTTTCGAGTTGCTCTCAACCAACCCTTTAATATTATACCATATTGTAGAAGTGCGTTAAAATAACTATTTCGCCACCTTGGATGGTCCACCATATTAGTTTTAGAATGACGCCACATTATATTTTATCTGCTCTCAACGAGCCCTTTCATTTGATACCCATATTGTAGGAGTGCTTATTAAAAATACATTTGTTATCTATACTTATAATAAATATGTATAGAGGTCAATTTTGTACATAAAATATATTTCCAAAATAACCAATGGGGGGGGGGGTGATTAAGGATCGATACTGATGCCAAAAATGCAATTAGTAAAATTTTTGTCTGTCTGTCTGTATAACCGTTATAGAAACAAAAACTACGCAACGGATTTTAAAAAAAAAACTTGGTACAATTATTTTTCTTACTTCTGGGCTAGTTATAGTATAATTTTCATCACGCTGCAATCAATAGGTGCAGAGCAGTGAAGGAAAATGTTGGGAAAACGGGAGAAGTTACTACATTTTTTAAGCTTCCATTGCGTGTGCAACCTTAATGGCTAAAGCTACATAAAAATGATGTATGACGGAAATGTTCTCCTTAAAATTATATAAAAAATATCCCACAACAGTATATTATGTCTATCTTTTATAGTTGACTCTCATAACACGTGTAACTCCCGATAGCTTAGCAGTTCGAAGCGGAGAGTGAGTGCTTGTAACAGAGTGAATAAAACGCTTGTCAAGCTAATACAGGGTGAAGTGCTGAGTCATGGTGCTCAACTCGCCTTGCACATCTCATCCATCGTTCATTTATGAAAGTGAGAGTTGGGTATTTTATCAAGAGCATGAAATGAGGATAAATGCGGTCGGCGCAACGAATTCGTAATAGCGATATCACAGCAAGAGTGGAATTGAAAGAGGTGTAAATATGAGAAAGACCATACTCTGATGGTCAGGTCATGTGAAGAGAATGAACGATAAAAGATTGACAAAACTGATACACTATGCGAATGTGAATGTTTGTGGAACGAATGGTTTTTGTTATAAAAAAGCGAACAGGAAGCGAGGAGACAACCGTGGCCTATCGACACCATAGACATTGTAGGTGCGCCGCTGCTCTGTGGTCGTGCTGATAGACCTTATATGCAAGTTTACCGGCTACCCTACCCTCCGGACCGGAACACGACAACGTCATTATGGCGGCAGGCACGCAGCGTAAGGAGGTGTATCCCTACCCGGGCGAATTGCTGCACAGCATTCTATTACCAGTGGTCATGTTGATAGTAACTGAGTTACTATGCTCGCTCTTACGAGCTGCCTAGTAGGAAGGCAGTTGGTCTATTCTATACATAGAACCTGGGCCAAGACGGGGAAAATCGACAAAACAGATATACAATGTTAATGTGGATGACTGTAGGTATCCGGGGAGACCTATAATGGAGAGAGAGGTAGGTAAGTGTGAAGGGATCGTAACCCTCGGCACTTGATACTCTGTACCTAATCTGCCTAACGTATAAGTATGTATGTATGTGTGAGTTTCGCGATGTAGGGGAGGATATTGCAAGTACTGCTTCTGAGAGCAACCTTTTATATTGTGATTGGACACAAACACAGCAGATATTTTTTCGGAGTGAAAAGTATACATGAAGAAGTTAGACTGAGAAACATTGAGATTCTTAATAAGTTTACCGGCTACCTCCATCCCGTAATACTACAATACCACCACCTTACCTATTCCTGCTGTCCTAGTTCAAGTGCTCACAGTTGCGATGCTCCGTAGTAGAGTGTAGAGTAGCCGCTAAACTAAGACATGCGGCGACGCACTAGTTACATCAATGAACGGCTTCTAGGTTCAGTTTTCCACAAAGTTAGGATAGGAGAGCTGTTCCTGTTGTTTATACAAATATTCAAAGTGTAAATTACTAAAATGAAATTAATTTAAAAAAGTTAAAAATAAATAGGGGTTGTTGTCGGTGAGTTTACTTCGCAAAACTTTTGCAACCCTTTCCTCGAAGTTACAAACTTCGGGACTAAAAATAACCTCGTTTAAAAGGGTATCTATATATCTAGTTATAGAAAGATCATTAGCTGTAAATATGGGGGCTCTCAGATTTGAGTAACGACCCGACCTTTTTGCTCAAACTTTAATTAGTAGCCCGCATCTACCAACAGCACTCAACCATAAAGATTGTCACTTGGATAATTATCAAAGACAGCGCCAAGATTGACTGCTGATTTTAATTTAAATGTAGTTTCAAACGTGCGATTAATTTGAGCATTATTCTAGAAATAATAACCAAAACAAAAAAAACACACACACACACACACACAAAAAGAACACGTCAAGACAACAAAAAAGTAACTACGTACAAAACAAATTTAACTTTAATGTTTATTTATTTTAATCTCCATATTTTATGTTAAATCGTATTAGTTGCAGTATGCATAACTCAAGAACAACTTGAAAGATTTTAATGTTTTTAACTTTGTCTGCGTCCGGAATAGGATAGTCGGTATTAAAATTTTTAAAACTTAAAGTTACAAATTTTCAAAAAATGGCTTCGGACGATACAAAGTTCGCTTAAACAGCTATTATATAAGAAACTAGCGACCCGCCCCGGCTCCGCTCGGATATGCTATACATGACGTTATATACATAAAAACCTTCCTCTTGAATCACTCCATCTACTAAAAAAACCGCATCAAAATCCGTTGCCTAGTTTTAAAGATTTAAGCATACATAGGGACAGACAGAGAAGTGACTTTGTTTTATAATATGTAGTGATTAAACTCATGATCTCGAGAGGTACACAACATTGATGCGGACGTTTTGGTGTCTTTGTGGGTCGTTATCGATGTGTGTGAGAACGGTTGTAAATACTTTACAAACTTGACATCCTTGTATTGCAACTTGAAGCTACTCTACTCTCGGAACACGACAAACTATAGCAGGAACGATGGAATCCAAACGAGTCGTAATGTATAGCGCAGAACTCTCGCAATAATGAATAAGTCTTCCTTGCATTTAAAAAAGTAGTTGTTGTACTTGTCGATTAAAGGAATTATCTTGGTACGATTACGAGATAATCTAAGTAGATAAACGATATGTATAGATACTTAGATATTAGAATATTGGTCCAGGCGAATAAAAACAAGTAGCAGAACACATATTTGCATTTTTAGATTTCTTGTCTGTCTGTCTATTAATTTGTTACTCGAGCACGCAAATTCTACTAGACGGATTTAAATGAAATTTTGTAGGATTGTAGTTTAAGTACCAAGAAACATGTAGATTATTTTTGATCCCATTCACTTGAAGTTTATTTTTATTTTATAGAACATAGTTTACAGAATAATCTGTCATATTTTCCAAGATGTGTAATATGTAGTTCAGAAATGACCTTAACAACTCTCACTATTAGTTGACTTTGTAGCATAACTTGAACTCTGAAATACACAGGAACCTTATATGTATAGGATACTTGATTTTATAAGGGACGCATTTTCAATAAACGTACCGTCCTGGCGCCGTAAAAGAGAAAGACCTGGGTTTGGTATGATGTTACTTGGTACTACCAATCAACATATTATTATAGGATAACTTTTATCCGCAAATTTTCTGCGCTAAGAAAAAAGTAATGTTTTCGTCAATTTCGTCTTCTTACTTCTTCTTCAATCACTTAAATACGTTACACCTACACCTCTCACACAATTTTAGCATCATTATATTAAAATTGTGTGTGATTAGCCTCTAACATGTTAATGTGGTAGAGTGCTTGCTACGCCAACTCGCATTCCTGTCGTGTTTCGTTCTGAAGGGTAGGGTAGCTGGTAGAGTTGCATATAAGGTCTAAGAGCCCGATCACAGGGCAACGGTGCACCTACAAAATCCATGGTGTATATAGGCCACGGATGTCTCATACCATCAGGAGTTCCGTGGTCCTGTTTGCTGTCGTATACAACATGCTTTTTTAATAGTGCCGGTCATAGAAACTTGTCCCGACAAGTAAGTAGGAATTAGTAGACTCCGCTGTCCATCTGTCTGTCTGTGTGTATCTTATGAACCGCGGTAGTTTGAAATGTTCACAGATGATATAATTCTGTTCCGGCTATTACAAGATAGTTGTGTGTTGTCAGCCCGCCGTGTGTGTGTTCCCGGATCAATACAACTTAGGTATCTTTAAGGCCAGAGTGAATATGGGGTGTATCTAGGTAGGTATGTTCCATCTTCGGCCGCATCAGCACTTAACATCAGGTCAAATGCCTGCCGTTTATAAAATAAAAAACAAAAACGCCTGTTTATCTTGTATTTGGATAAATGCCTTCAAAGGTTAAGATCACTGAATGTGGGAGTTGCGAGTATTTAGCCGCCGCGCCCTATTTTTTTTAGTATACAATGAGCAGAATTAACTCACCTACAGTTATATTATATGTACAAATGACTTACTTCAGAAGTGGCGATTGGTTCAGTATTTTGAGGTATGAATTAAAATTAAACAAATATATTAATAAAGTCGAAGTCAGGTTTTTGCGGTTTTAATGCTTTACACTTATTCAAGTCAGGTAATAAAGCTGTATACTTCTCCTATTATACCAATTCGATACTCCAATTATAGCTATAATATTATATGCACGTTTTGATGACCAAGTGGATATATAAATATAACCAATTCGTCTTCATTTCACAATTCCCTAGACATAGTTTGTACGTTAGTTCCCGCGAACGAAACGGCGGGCAACTGCTAGTTTCTTAATAAAAGGTGTAAACCACTTACTAGGCAAGCGTAAACCGAATAGTTTAAGATATACGGAATAAGGATAACGGAATAAGGATAGGGGATGAACGCTAGGAGACGAAGAAGCCAACACCGCATAGGCATCTATTTCTGTCGCAAATATCAATAATTTTAAATGTATTTAATAATAATTACCAAACTGTACCTGTGGTAAATGCTGAGACTTCCTCGGGGCTGGTTTGGTTCCAGTCGAGCAAGTTCCGTTTGGTATAGAGCTTTTTATCTCTTCCTTTTTCTCAGGAATAATTATTGGTATGTTGTTCTTCTCAAAATATCCATTTTGTATCATTTGGTCTAGTGACACTTCTAATTCTCGGACAGCTACCACTTTTCTACCATTAATGGGATCATCGACAATCATTTTCCTACATCCAGACACTTCAGAAAATTTAACGTTTTTTTTCACTTCGTCTCGTTTTGGTTTCCTTTCCTTCTCGGGGGGGTCGGTCGTCCAATACCTGGCGTTTTGTTCGGTTAAGCGTAGAGGTTTGCAAACTGCTACATTTTTTGGCTTATCGTTGATTCGTTCATTCGTTCTCCGATGAATTCTATCATATCGATCATAAGACTCACGCGGCCGTCTTTCTTCGATTCTAAAATCATAATAGTCTTTTTTGATTGGTCGATCTTTTTTATTATAATGACTTCTAGGCAAAGAGTTATATCTGCTATCATAAGATGTCTGCAAGTTTAAATACTCTGGTCGGATTGGTCGGAATAGCGACAACCGTCCTTGAGCTTCGTCGAAATCTGAATAAATGTCTTCAAAAACGTAACCATTTTTCCTTCTAGGACGCTCCGACCAATCGACTCTCGAATAGCGACGACTGTAATATTCTTTATGCTCATCATTTCGTCTATTGAATTCATAGTCGTAATCTAGTTGTCTGTCGTACAATAGTCTTTCCCGTGATCCAGCCATTTCTTGATACCTGCAAACATTAATACCATTTATTATCTATTTTTAAAATTGAGAAGAAAAAAACAAAATTATTCCTTAATCGTAAAAAATATATATCACTTTTATGTCGTAACTTTACATGCCAACCCAAAGTCGGGTCAACTAATTTATCTACGTAAACATAATATAGTAGGTAAATGTTTATTAATCATCAAAATTATTTAATAAAATTATTCATCTATATCCTGGGGTCAATTTTAATTGGGAAAATATAAGTGACATCCTGACATCCTTATGTGATTTATGTAACATTAACTAAAAGAAGATTCGCCTTTTATCTATCTGCTGAATAAATCGGGGAATGCGGAATTCACATCCTAATACCTTTCCTGAGAATTACAATGTAGACGTTTTCAAGGCTAGAGTAAATAAGCTACTTCTAGCTTAGCATACCTCTATCCTAGAGTACAATATCAAGTACCACCAGGCGAGTTGTCATTATACTGAGCTACCTATATTCTATTAAAAAATCTTTTTCAATAAAAATCTAATATTAAGTAATAACTTTTTTTACCCACAGCCCTAAATGAAGTTAAGACGACTACGTTGAGCAGAAAGGTAAAGTCACAAATCATATATTAATGACCCCATGCCAGCATAATAATATGATGTCAAATAATTTTTAATGAGCCTTAAAATAAATACTTATTTGTGTTTGTATGTATGTGTCATTTACACATCCAAAAATATAGTTGGTACCTTGAAGAAGAAAGCTACCTATATTTTATCCCGATATCGGATTGGATTCCCACGATAAAGCTAAATTAGTTTAATATGCGTTTGGAGCCATAGGCAATAACTAGTATATTGTGAACACGTGGGCCCTGGAACACATTTTCAATATATTGGGTTTGCTCTAAAGTTGCTTTATAATAATCTTCAAGCTTTTCCTCTGAGATCCAACCATTTCATGAGTCTGTGACAAATATTGCGACTTAATGCGATCTCGGTGGATTTGACAGATTTAGACAATCCCTTCAACCTTGCACAATTATGGCGGTGTGGATTTTTGTTCAAAAGCTGTGTCTGACGCCGAGAGATATTGAATTAGACTCGCAACTTTGAGCTTTCGAGGGCGTCGCTTTGAATAATATTATGAATAATCATTATTTTCGAGAGATCTTCGGATGAAATCTCGCATTTGATATAATTCCTTCAAAAATGTAATTAATTCGAAAGTAATGAATTAAGATGTGACGTGTTATACAATAAGGACCTAATGCATAAAAGATGACTAGCAACATATTGAAATGGAAAAACCGACTTCAATTTTACTGGCATCCAAAACTTTTTCGTTAGCAAAATTATTTGTTTTTAAACCGACTTCCAAAAAAGAAGGAAGTTCTAAATTCGTCTATCCATACAGTCATTTTTATATAGTGTCTTCAGAATTCTATGTATAACCAGCTGACCCTGCGACTATGTCCATTCTGTTTGCGACGGCCTGTTGCTGGCAATAGTTTTTCTGTAACTCAGACGATCAGTAACAAACACTCCACGGGCACTTAAATAACAAAAGTCTCGGATCACATGCTCGTTTAACACAATTACATGTGATATGTGGCTTTTCTTATTTTATGACGGATACTAATAAACAAAATCAGGTTCATATTGCAGGTAGAGATACATAATATGCAATCCCGATTAGCTGGCGATATGAGGCTCTATGGTGGTTCAAAGGTCCTATAAGTTCAAAGGTCTTTGTACCATCCGGGTTTCAACTTATGATAGACATTTGGATCATTTTTAGTGAAAGCTGTAATTATGGCTGTAATTTGTTAACTACAAAGTAACGGCCTGCCTGTAAACAAAATAATTAAATAAAATTGAAATGCGTATTCATAGATTATAGCATAATTTAGATTTTAGCTTTATATCTTCGGATTTATATCTACGGAACATCCTCAAGTTAACGAGATAAACAGTTACATATAATCTATCTTGGAATATAAGCTACAAAATTTCATCACGTTCAGGTCGAAATACAGATAAATAGACGGACAAAAAAGTTCCAAAAAAAATGAAGAATATGTTTTGTTGGCCGTGTTCAGTCACCGTGACCTATTGTTTAATATCTTCAATGTACAGAACTTATTCTTCTACTTTTTTTGTTAAAGTGTGGGTAGGTACAGATAGATCAAATATATCATGATACCATTTTTATTTCAAACCAAAAAAATTTAGCTACTGGTTCCACTAAAATTTTAATAATATCTGGATAATTTTGTTTAATTGAAATTGTAATCAATTTCTAATGGTGTGAATATGTTTAAATTACACTTTTAATTACATACATACTGTGAGGTATAACTCAATGTTTCGTACAGAAACAGATTGCATATTTTAGTATAATTAGATCTTATTTCTTCACTTCAGTTTCGTATATCATAGGTATAAATAAATATATAAGATAGCACAATCTGGATAATCAATAAATATTTCGGATATAATTTTATTATAATTACCGAGGTAA
>DVZL01001698.1:0-16965 GCA_018236625.1 Lasaia peninsularis
GAAATTTTGTATGTTTCTTTGTTTGTTACTCGTTCACGTGAACTACTGAATGGATTTTAATAAAATCTTACAATAATATAGCTAGTACATAAAAATAACACATAAGCTACTTTTTAACCATCTATAATAAAAAGAGGGTAGTTTTTACACAATAAATATCATTAGCGGACGAAACCACAGGCGAAAAGCTAGTAATAAATATCGCCACGCTTATATCCCCGTAATTGTTGGCAGAAGTACATATGCTCCCACGATTAGCCAACTATATAAGGGGCTATGATGTGACAGGTGGCAAGTTCGTCACCATATTGTCCACAATTTAACCCCAGGTTAAATTGCTCCATCCACCTCGTGCATTGTAATTGAAATTTTGCTGAAGATACGAGATTTGTCGTTGGCAAATTATGGGTGCATAATTTCTACACTTTTATGATACGAATTACTAGCGGCAGTATTCCCAAACGGATATGATTAAAGAACTTTGAAGAAAAGAGCATACTCATTCCTTATAGATCAGTAACGCATATGTGATACTTTTGGTGTTGCGGGTGTTTGTGCTTGCACTTGCCCGTTTGTCTCCTCTTCTTTAAAAAAAAATAATAACCGCATCAAAATCCGTTTCTTAGTTTTAAAGATTTGAGCATACATAGGGACAGACAAAGAAAGTGACTTAGTTTTATTTATAATATAAAATGAAGTATAGACTACCCTTCTGTCTGCGGCTTCACCCATGAGAAATCAAAGTGCAGTTTTTTCCGAGATTACTAAAAGTCGTTCATCTTTTTCTTTTGCTTCTGTTGAAGGAAGATAGCGATATTATTAGTTGGGGGCAGCAGAGTTATCAGCGAATATCTAGACTAATCCTGACCCAGACGCGATAATAATACGTTAGGGTAATATGAAAATGCAACTTTCCATACTATTACAATTTATAGGGCACTTGAAGAGATAGAGAAATGTATTGTGTGTGTGCCGACAAGCCGTTGTGGTTTGTATGGAGTCCTTCGTGTGTGGTATAATTCATAAAATTATAGAGATTTTTATGGGATAAGACAGCGAACAGGCACAAGGCTTATAGATTTATTAAATACACCCACTTCTTGAGTAACAAAAAATAAAATAAAAAAAAATAAGTAGCTGAATCTGCTGAATCTGAAATGAAATATCAAGAAAAATATGAGATTGTCAATCCGACTGTCTTTTTTTTCATAGGATAAGATAACGAACAGGCACACGGGTCTCCTGATGGTAAGAGACAACCGTGGCCTATAGACACCATAGATGATGAAGGTGCGTCGCTATCCTGTGGCCGGAGTGTTAGGTATGATGTACAATTCTACCGGCTTCTTTACCCTCCGTCCTTTATTTCATTTGTTTTACCCTAAAGTATTGTTTGTTATAAAAATTATCATCTAAAGCAGCTAAAAACAAGAACTATATTACATATTTCATACAAACTAAAAATCCGTCAAGTGCGAGCTCACGCGAATTCACGCACGGAAGGTTCCGTACCATTATCTATAAAAACGGCCAAAAATCAAGTTCGTTGTGTGGAAAGCATCCTTTATATATTACTTTATTCTGTGATTCGTATTTTTTGTTGTAGAGACAACAGAATTAAATCATCGGTAATTTTGAAGCATTTTTGTTGCCGTATAACAACAAATAATAAAAACAAAATAAAATAAATATATAAATGTTGCTCCCATACAACAGACGTGACTTTTTGCCACCTATATAGATAATGTTGATAGTTAGATAGTTGAAATCTTCATATCATAAAAACATTTAAATAAATAAATAAATAACTTCGAAAACCAGGATAGAATAAATATATAAAGGTTGCTCCTACACAAAAAACGTGATTTTTTGCTGTTTTTATAGATAATGATTCGGAATTGCATTTTGCTGGTTTTTATTATACCGATCACTCAATGCGTTTCTGTAAGATCTCAGTCAGTTAATGCTTACTAATGTCGTGTTCCGCTTTGTAAGGTAAAGTGTCTAGTAAACTTAGATAGATTAACATTTATACCCACTGCTACCATTTTTAAACCATAATCGTTTATTGATTGGACCAAACACATACTGATATTAGAAAATTGTCTAAATTATCGAATGCTACAACAGAGGCTGGCGGCGTGGGAAAATAAGATTTCCTGGGCTCTGGGTACTTCCTAAACAAGCACCATTACTATCTAACACACTCTGATAGCCAACAATTCATACATATAAAGTGTGGGTCAATGACCCCTATTTTGCTGAGAACTGACCCTATGGGCCGCAGGCTTAATAAGGTTTGCGAGGTTTTTAACTGGTCAGTTTTTATTACGGAAGTTAGATAAAAAATATCTGTGGAAAAATGGCTTAAGCTAATGACATAATATAATTAAGATATTTTATTTTCTCAAAAGACTATAACGAACAAAATCACTTTCAGAGAAAATATTACTTAAACAAAAATGGTAAACAATATGAGAGTAGACAAAATAACAAGTTATTGTATAGTAAAAATATTAGGTAAACTCTATGTTGCCGTATGCATGTGAAATATGTGTATTAGGGTATGATGTATGCATGTATAGGTTAAATAGTGTAAAACTTTAATATTATAGACATATATAGGCATCTTGTTTACATAAGTTTTGTGATTTAGTGTGAATAATACTTTAAAATGTGATTTTTTAGATTTTTTCAAAAACGAAAATTTTTAAAAATAAAAAAAAAATAACCTTAGCTCCTTGGTAGTTCTTATCTGGCCTATTACTATCAGTTATATTTGTTCATAATTGTTCTAAAAATCTAAAGTTCCCGACAAACATACAAACAATTTTTCAGATTATTTTTTCACGGTTTTTACCCGTCTTGGTCCGGGTCCTGCCGCCATAGTAACATTGTTGTGGTTGCTTCTTATCATCAGGAGACCCGCGTATTTGTTTGCTGTTTTATCTCATAAAAATAATAAAAAATACGCCTTTCGTTTCAAGCTAAAATATCAAATAGCCTGACAGTGAAAAAAAAATATCCTGAAAGAAATAGATAGAGTACATAGGTAGAAGTAGCAAGTCCCTCGCAATATCAGGCATAAGTTCAATATCATGAAATAACAAATAAACTGTAAAAAAACTGATAAAAACAAATTGCCCGGGAATCGAACTCGGGACCTCGTGCGTCTTAGCGTCGTTATATTTCTTTAAATACAAGTTACACTTTTCGTGCCAGTGATGTAAAGTATTATATTGAGAGCATCGCGTGCGGGTATTTATTGAGTAATAAAAAATAACAATAATCAATTTTCTTTCATTGTGCCTTTAATTAAGCCCATTATAGGAAATAAGCCTTACAAACGTGGGAATCGAGAATGTAATAATTGTAACACGTAGGATGCACTTATTAACATGCCATTGAAATACTTAATACCACTAAAACGGAACCTTACTGTAAGAACGATATTAAAAAAATAAAAAAAATGCGTTTTTGTAATATTTTAAAAGGTTTCGTATAGTATTTTTTATATAAAAAAGTGTGTTGTATTCACAAACGTTTAATGTGTAAATAATTTCACTTCAGACAGTACCTGAACCCATCATCTCTGTTTCTAGTTCACGATGCTTTATCAAGATTTTTAACCGATACAAAAAGGTTTTAATTTATCTGAAGGTATGTTATGTATATATTTTTATGTGTTAACTTTGTCTATTCTAAACGGGTTTTGATGATACTCGTTTTGTAGGATAGGTAAGATTTTTGAACACTCATATGCTACTATAAACAATTTCTGTTAAGGTTCAAGTTCATTTATTTGTTTTCAGTAGAGTACAAAGTTCTTAGGTTTTACAGAACTTATTCACTATGTCTATGGCATTTTCAGAGCATTTAAAAATGTCAACAGCAACAAAAAACGCATGAGTGAATTTTAAAATAACATAGGAAGTTGAAGTTGAAGAAACTTATGTACCCACTATTAGACGACAATATTAAGTTTCATAATCTGAACGTTGGCAAGTCCATCGTCATATCCGGCAAAAATACCATCCAAGATTGTATTTTTTCACATAAACTGGAAAATATTCATAGAAGTCTGTTTGGAAATAGAACTCGGGCTCTAGTCACAGTTGGACACGACCATGCTCGATCGGTGAATTTAATAAGTGAATGGAATATTTTAATACTTAGCAACTACTGCAGTTCAAAGAGCACATGCGTAAACTGCAGACCTATCATCTAAAATAAGGACCGTGCAGTATGAAGACAGACAGTTCATGGTTGAGAACTAATACATCCAATTAATGTGAATATATCGCGTAAAGTTCATAAGTGTAGGTATGTTATTAATAAATAGCCGTAGGGCAAATTTTAAATTTTACCCGCTTATCTCTGAAACGGTTGGACCGATTTCAAAGGGACTTTCACTGGCAGACAGCTGATGTAATATGAAGTTTAGGCCACTTTTATTTTAGTATTTTATTTTAGAAATGTATAAAATAAACTAGTTAAATAAAAACGCGAATGAAGCCACGGACACTGCTAGTTAATTATAAAAATGTATCAAAACTTATTATGTTTAATTTAAACTAAAACTAAAAAAGTATTTAAACTAAGTAACACTTTACAAAAAACTCAAGTTATTTATGACGTCGTTTAGGTATTTTTTTATTTTTGTTTATATTTTTAAAAACCAAAATGCGATATTTATACGTAAATACTGAAGTATGACCTGTCTTACAAAATGCGAAGCGAATAGAGAATGTTTGTGTGTTCGTTTTTGTGCATGTTTTTTACATAGCGTAAAAACATGCACAAAAACAAACATACATAATGAGAACCTGCTCCTTTTTCAAATCGTGTGCATTAAACATTACGAGTATTTTTGTTTATCTAGATCACGGTGTTAGTGACAAAGAAACGTTTACACGAGCTGCTTGTAAAACAGTCGATTTTGAGATCACCACAAAGTAACATATTATATCTATAGCAGCAGCCAGACATCTCGTAAGAGGCGAGCATAGGTTAACAAGGTCATTGCCAACAAGACCACTGGTGGTAGAGTGCTGTGCAGTAACTCGCCCGGATATGGGAACACCGTCTTACCTATTTCTACCGCCATGATGACATTGTTGTGTTCCGGTCTGGAGGTTACCCTCTATATATTTAATATTTAATAATAGTCGATATATTTGCACATCAGACTTAACACCCCGGCCACAAGACAACGACGCACCGCCATCATCTATGTTGTCTATAGGCCACGGTTGTCTCTTACTATCAGGAGAACCGTGTACTTGATCGGTGTCTTATCACATAACCATTTCATATCATTTTAAACCGTGTTGATCAGATTCTGCCTTCCACCAAGGAAGCTCATAAGAGGCGAGCACAGGGGCTATTGTCACCAACACCGTGACATTGACTAGGTGGTAGAGTCTTACAACGACTCGCCCAGATTGGTACCACCGCCATACCCATTCCGGCCACAATAGCGTCAGTGCTCGCAATTATCGTATTCTGGTTTGTGGGTAAGGTAGCCGGTAAACTTACTCAGGCAAGAGGTATCCCAGCCTCTAGTTGACTACTCACTATTTCTACCTTTGATGTTTATGGGTGACGTGTATTTCTTTCCATCAGGAAATCTTGTTTGCCTTCCAATATCATAAAATTTTTTTATGTCTGTACGTACGTATGTATGATTCCCCATGATCAAGTTACAAAGTAATTCACTCAACATAGTCACTTAGGAAAGTCAATCACACCTTAGAACGTCTACCATCATGTATGGACCTGATTACGAAGGATAACTATTGGTTTGGAAGAAAGCGCTAAACGAACGCCCAGGGCAGCAATTTTCTTTATATTCCACTCAGAATATACTGGTAATACCGCATTTTTGTGAAATATTCTATTATGTGAAACATTGTTCTATTGGTACATAGTATAGCAACAATAGGTAAGCTCTACAAATGGTGGCGATTCTGTTGTGCACAAACTAAACTAATTAAAAGTTATGTTTTCCAAAAAAGACAGTCTTGTTTTACGCGACTTTTTATAAGCATTTAGTCCTCAGAATATGAATTAAAATCGTTCAAGTTTTTATTTTCCGAATAGTTTAACATGACAAAAGTGTTCTATGAAATTGAAATAAAAATAATTAATTCATTTTCTTAATATGAGTATTAAAAAGTTACAGAAAACTATATTTGGATTTCCTGATAGTAAGAAATACACGTCCCCTTTAGACATCAAAGGTGGAAATGGTGCGTTGCCAACCTGAGGCAGGGATGGTAAGCCTCTTGCGTAAGTAAGTTTACCAGCTACCTCCAAACCAAAATACGACAAGTTCGATAACTGACGCTATTGTGGCAGGAAAAGGTAAGGCGGTGGTTCCAATCCGGGCGAGTCATCACCTAATCAATGTCACGGTATTGGTGACAATAGACTGTGCTCACCTATTCTGGCAGGTGTGCTGCTCACCAACTGCCTTCCATCCAGGCAGCTCGTCTGCCTGGATGGAAGGCAGTTGGCCTATTCTGCAAAGGAACCCGGACCAACACGGGGTCACGTTTCTCTTTTACCATCAGGAGTCATAATTTAAATTATATATCAGCTGATTTCGGCACAACTTTAATACTTTTTTTTGTATAAAAATCAAATGTGACAAAGATATAAAAGTCAAAATGTTTAAAAATAATTTCAAATAAAATATGCTGTACTGAAATAAATAAATAAAATTGGATTATCTGTGTGTAATATTAAAATAACCGCTTTTCACTTAATACATACATATATATGTGTTTATAAGGTACTAATATATTTACAAGGTGCTATATCAAAATATATATTTTTTTAATTTTTGTCAGTCTGTGTGTTTGTACCCGATTTTGATGGGACATTCACTGGCAAAAAGCTGATTTAATAAGGAATGGCTTAGTCGCTAGACAGACACGTCGGGGTCACCAGTATTGAGGTAGCCCCGTACCCTTAGATAGATTTGTGTTCTTGAGGCAAATAATAAACCTTAGCGATTTACGAAATACCTTTATATTGAAAGTATAGTAGGTACAATTATACAAGTACAAGTCGCGTACATAAGGCGAGCGCTCGCGGCGGGGTACGGTGCTAACAACTGTTTGCATGACAGTGTAGCCACTACATCTACATCTATTTTAGAATTTCATTTCAGCAATTTATAAAATACAATAATTAAATAAAAACGTAGACGATGTAAGTTGTGGACGATGCCAGATGATGCGGATGAAAGTTTTTGTATAAGTAAGCTTTAAATTTAAAAGTTAATTGAAACGGTAAATTGTGTAAGTGACCTATTGAATATAGAAAGGCCTTGTTAATGAAATACGTTAAAATTAATAAAGCTATGGACACATGCGAAGTGCAGGGTCAGTGGACGGCGCACTCTAGACACAATGGCGCACTCGTTAGTACTGCATTTGCATGCACTAATTATTGCAACACGAACAGACTACAGTGTCAAACTCGTACCATGTCTAACGTCATGTGCCTTTTTAACAAGGCTTAAACCTACGTTCTCTATAATTAGTGCTTAATTTTATAAATTATTTTGAATCTTCTTGATTCCTGAAGAGCCTTGTGGTACTTCCGTGGTGGTTCAAGTTCGAATCCCGCCATGACTGTAACATTAGTACATTTTTTAATATTTGACGATGACGAAAAACATCGTGATTTGTGTCTTATGTGGCGACAGATTTGCTGTCTATCACATTATGGGACCTAACATCGTCATCTAATCGTGGGTGCACATGTACTTTTTCCTGCCTTTTAAAATAGTAATGATTGTGAAGGAAGGAAGCTGGTGAAGTATGTAAACATGACAATTAACACTCGTTTCTCTCTGGCTAAGCAAGGAATTAACGTCACCAATGCAAGTACTTTAAATTTTTTCGAGCGACTTCTGAATTCGAAATTTGAAAAATTCGGAGCGAACTTTGAATATTTTTTTTTGTAGAAAAAGAAATAAAAAATAAATAAATAATTTAAAAAAAAATAAAGAAAAAAAAAACAATTTTCGGAATTTTTGCAATATCAACAGGTACAAGTGGCAATTCTGTAGCCATATCGGACTTCCTTACAATGTTTTCTACTGTAAGAGCACTCAGAAAAAGTTGCATGACGGGATTCGAATCTGGACTACAGAAATGTAAGTCTGAAGTGCGTACCACTAAACCACCGGGACACATTATTACGAAATATTAGTGTTTATTTAGGCACGAGGAAAAAGCTGAGTAAACATTAGCGTCAGACAGACGAAGGTTAATTGGCCGCTAATAGCTTGACCCACTGCGGTTGTAGTGTCAAATATAATCATTACTCATTCTATCTATTATGGAGCATTTTTAATCTATACAAGTAAATAAATTAGCCTCAGTGATCTAGTAGTACGAGCTTGGGAATTCCATTTTGGTAATCCAGGTTCGGATCCCGTCGTACGCCATGCTCTTACAGTGAAGGAAAACATCGAGAGAAAACACAGGACATTATATCGTCGGCTAATCGGGATTGCATAAGTATCTACCAAAATTCACCCAGTTCAATCTAGTAGTTCTCTGCCCACCCTTCTGGGGATATGAGCATGAAGATATTTATTTACTGTCTAGTATCAAAAACCGACTGGCAGGGTTTCGTACAACTATCTATAAAACGGCAAAAAAAAAATACGTTTGTTGTATGGATACACCTTTTATATATTTATTTTATTTTATTTTTGGTATGTGTTATAATAGATTGTTGTAAGTACATTAACTGTGAAAATTTCAACTTTCTAGCTATTAGAACTTTTGAGATACAGCCTGTTGATGGACAGACAGATAGACAGACAGACAAACAGATAGACGGACATTGAAGTCATAGTAATAGGGTAAGTGTTACCTTTTAGATACCGAACCATAATAAACGAATGAAACTAAAACACCGGGCTTTACAAAAATAAATAACATACAAAAGATTTATTCAAATTACAACAAACGAGCGTGAAAAACAATTACAAAGCAATTGGCAGTATATATCCGGCGGAGCATTAAACAACCGGCCGACGCCACAATGTTCATTAACTGACAGTTAATTTTAATTCACCATTAAGGGCTAGACTTCTGTCAGCTCTGAATAATGGCTGACTTTGATAATTCATGAGGTTTGATTGAAGATCTTGATACATGGTATAAAACAAAGTCGCCTCCTCCTGCCTGTCTGTCCTTATGTTTGCTTAATTCTTTGAAATTACGCAACCGATTTTGATACAGTTACTTTTAATAGAAAGAATAGAAAAGATTTAATGGGAAGATTTGTATATATAACAATGCATAATATAGTAAAGAAACACTGATAATGTTTGAAATTTCTAATGGGATGTCGTAAATAAGCGCATTTTTAGCGCTTACATTGCAAACGCTAGGTTAACCCTATGAGGCAAGTCAAAATAATATATTAAAAAGATCTACCAAAAAGTCCACGATGGCATATGTCTATCTCTTATGGATAAATCACAATAACCCCTTTCATCCTTTACTTTTTACTGGAAATAATGCCTTATTTACGAAGCGATTTTAAGCAATACAGCATTGATTCCTATCCTATTAAATATCTTAAACACATTTTACATTTAATATAGATCAGTATGGCCCTTTACAGCATGATAATTGAATAAATACATTCGAAGATATTTCAGATTTAAAATGCAGGGAAAAAATATTTCACCAGTAGATCGCTACATGGTCACTGAGTTACATACACTATGTTTAAACCCGCACGAAGTTTTAGCTTCATACCATGTCTCTTGAGATGTAGGTAGGAATCAGTTTTCAGTGTTAGGGTTTCTATATCCATATTCTCCGTCACTACGATTATTCAATTCCATTATTATTTTTCCCCGTGTTGGCTGAGGTCCTATGTGTGGAATACACCATTTGCTTCCCTACCAGGCAGCTCGCAAAAAGGCAAGCTTAGGATAACTTTGTCACTTCCAACATGACTATTGGTGGTAGAGTGCAATGCGGCATCTCGCCCTGGTTCCCCTTAAATATATCTTGTATTATCTGTGCCCTTAACTTAGTTGCGTTTTTATTTAATTATTGTATTTTTAATAAATTCCTAAAATAAAATTCTAAGATAAATCTGCCTAAGCTATTCGTTATTAAATCAGCTGTTGGACAGTCAAAGTTCAATCAAAATTGGTGCGGCCGATTCAGAGATTAGCGGGTACAAACAGACAAACAGACAGCTAAAAACTCTAAAAAATATTAATTTGACACTCCAATTTTATTTATTTGTATAAATAATATTTTTTGTATTTTAATATCTCTGTTATAGCGGCAAAAGAAAAACGTAATCTGTGAAAAGTACAATCGTCCAGCTGTCGTGCTCTATGAGTTTGCAGATACATATGTACAGTTTTAGTGTCCTTTTTACGGAACCCTAAAAACTGTCGAATAAACCTGGTTGTTAAATAATTAAAAACTCAGCATGATCAATACCAACAAGATCGTACTACTTGCAAAAATATTTCATTATATTATTACATACTGCTGGTTGTAGTCTATTGTGCGATATCAGACACTGATTGTGCTTCGCGGAGCTTCTAAAGGTTACTTTTTTAACAAACTGACACTATTATAATACGTATTATTCTATTTTTCAAGGTTGAGTAATTGATTACTGTAAAGATTTATTTGATATTAGGTTACATGTTTTATGATAATAATCACTAAAAAAAACTACCTTCACGCCTATTATCACCAAAGAGGTAGGCAGAGGTGTGCTAGTATGTCTACGACTCGCAGTCCAGCAGATATACTGGAACACTCACGATTAGCCAAGGAGGGCCCTTATGTGATAAGTGACATGCCTATATTAAAACGTGAAGCAAGATCTTAAGACCCCTTTTTACGAATATTGTGCGGACGAAGGAGTATGGAATTAGGTACACTTATAGTTTATGTATAGGAGAAGTGCAGAACGATAATATTTTTCAATAATATGTAATACGTATCAAGGACATCACATAGATAAATAAAACATTACACACATTACCGTGATTCGACACACTCACAAACACAAGTATTTTTTATACGCATGAATACTCTGTCGTCAAATAGTTTGTTTTGTGTGTCATTTTATGTTTTTTAAGGTTTTATATTTTCAAACATAACGGTCTAAGACATTTATCAAACTTTGAAATAGTTTTTTCAATCTAATGTTTTAAATCGTTAATTAAATTATCTTAAAATTGTTATAATTTTAATTTATTATGGTAGACCATTGGACAACCACTACTGATTAAAGTAACAAAAAAAAAACAGCGAAGTACACAAAGAGTTTCGCACTATTAGTGCGTGGTTTGACCACTTCGTTGGTCAAAGAGTCATTCGGTTTCGACTACGAACGACGACGAACATTGATCAGACCTTTGTGTCTGAGTATTTATTAAAATTAGTCAGCAAGCTATTTAAGTAATTTTATCGCTCAGTAACATCTATTACACGAGCATAATCTGCTTGATTTGGAGTTAGATCTATTTTGTGCCTGAATATTTATTAGCATTGTACTTCTTGTTCATTAGGATACCCCTATCAAGACTTTTCTTTCTTTCTTTTTGTCTTATCCCATTTATAAATTATGTGGCGTGTTTATCGAGTCCATTGTTTTTTGGCGATTTGGCGAAATAGCAATAAAATTTTTATGAATATTGATTCCGCAAAATTATGTAGATGATATCGAGGTCAGTCCTACTCGTACTTATGTTAGGAAATATGTCATTGGTACGCAGCGCGGTTCAAACCTGGACTACTAAAATGGAAATCCAAAGCGAGTACCACAAGGCCACCAAGGCTACCAATTCATCATTTATCTACATCTAAAAATATCTATCTTTATATCAATAAAATATTAACTTAAAAAACTACTACATTTGATAATAACTTAATTTTTCTCAGTATACAGCCGTCAGATCTCAATAACAGAGAAATATCTAAAGCGTAAAGATATGTAGGAGTGTATACAAATCTTTCTAGAACTGATGCTATTTTTCCTGAAATGGTACACTCTAAGTCCTTTAAAATTATTCCATTGGTCGATATTAAATTTAAAGGCAATATGATCCCTCGCACCGTAACTTGATCTAATGTAGTCACTTTACTTGCCTAAATCATGAAACGTGAAACTTCGCACTCTATGATACTCTACCTACCTCGTTAGTGATTTGGCGTGAAAATAACCAATGCTAAATGTGATTTTTCTCAAATGGTACAATCTAAGTCCATTTATATTATTTCAATGGTCGATAGTAAATTTAAAGTAGATATGATCCCTCGTCATTGTATTTGTATAGAAATCTTGAAATTTGACACTCGATAATCTCTGCTACTCTACAAAAACTTAGCATAAAGATGTGTGTGTAAAAATATTTCCAGACAAAAATTAACATTATTTCCCTCAAATGGTACAATCAAAGTCCATTTGTATAATTTCATCGGCCGATATTAAATTTAAACGAGATCATACTTAATCATTGTACTTGCCTAAATTATGTAGAAATAGTGAAACTTAACAATCGGTAGTCTCTGCCTTCTCTGCAAGGATTTGGCGTGAAGATAAATGCGTATAAAAATCTTTTCAGAACTAATGTTGAATGCGATTTTCCTTATATGGTACAATCTAAGTCCATTTATATTATTTCATTGGTCGATATTAAATTTAAAGGAGATATGATCCCTCGTACCGGAACTTGATTTAATGTAGTCACTGTTATTGGATCCGTAGTATTTATAGCCAGCTACGCTCGTGAGAACTGCACGACTAGCGAATCCAGCCGATATAATGATTTACGGGTTCAGTACCATGTTTTTTAGATAGTCCACAAGTTAGAGTTAGAGCTTCGGTGGTCTAGTGGTACACGCTTCGGATTTCCATTTTACCAGGTTCTTACCAGGAGATAGATGTTTGATATTGGGGACAGGTCATAGACTCAGATAAACAGCGAACAAGCACACGGCTCTTTGAATAGTAACAGATAAATGTAGGTGCGTCGTTGTCCTGTAGCTGAGATGAAAGACCGATCCATAGATCGAAACACGACAAGGTCATTATTCTAAGCACCTCTTCATGTACATTTCCAATTATATTAGGTTGACTAGTAGAGCATATGTAGCATTAATTCCACCTTACTAACATTTTTTGTGTATAAAATTTTAAATAAATAAATAAATTATGGCCATTGTGGATTTCTACCCAGTGGGTGAGTCAGTTGCTAAACAGTACTCTTCTATCAGTGGTTTTGTTGGTAATGACCAAGGCTATATACTACTATTCACCTTGTGCGAGCTGCCTGTTAGAGACACGGATGATCTATTCAAATCTGGAGACCCGGATCAGCACTAGGGAGTATATTGTCTAGACCTTCAACTTTGTAGACTGCCTTGTATACAAACATTATATTCTATTGAGAGTTATAAAGCCCTAATATTTTATAGGCTGTATAAGTAAATTTAATAAATATTCACTATACAAAATATCGCTTTGCCGTCTGTTATATTTATAGTGTTGACCTTGTGACACAATAATATAGTGCACTTAGGGTTAATACACACTGCAGTATATCAAGATGCGTTTTAGATATATTAATGAAATGACGGAACGATTATAAATGTGGCATTGTTTTAAGTATGAAACTTTAGTAAGTAATGTACTCGTATATTTCACCTCTTGCATATTGCTCTTGCGTCTTCTGATGGTAAGAGACAACCGTGGACTATGGACACCAGTTAAAATAATAAAATTAGTAAATTTACTTCTATCTAATCCAGAAACACAACACAAAAATTACAGAAGCATTAAATACCTCCTCTTTTTAAGTAACAAAAAAAAATCAAGTAACATCCAGAAAAGATGAGATTCTCAATTCAACTATGCTTTTTATATTTTTTTTTCATCGGATTAAACAGCAAACAAGTACGGCTCTCCTAATGGTTAGGGACAACCGTAGCCTATAGACACAATAGATGTTGTAAATGTCTCACTGCCTATCAGTCTTGGTCTTGGTTAAACCTTTTGTGCAAATCTACTGGCTACCCTATCCTCTGGACCGGAACATGACAATGTCATTATGGCGGCAGGAGTAGGGATGTAAGGGATTAATAAAAAACGTGAACTTTTTATGGGATTAGCAAATTTTTATATTTTTTGTTTAAAACCGAGTTTTTCCGTTCATCGGGAATAATGTAGGATTCTTATGATAAAATTATATTTCCAATCGCTCCCGTAGTTTCGGAGCCTATTTATTGCGAACGAACAGGAGAATCTTCCCTCTTTATATTATTAGTACAATTTTTAAAATAACATACTTTATAATAAGTATACACCATTTTGTTTATGCCGACCGATGTTTAACAATGCTTATTCTTAGAAGCTTTTATTAAACTTTTGTAAATTTATACAATATATAAATTGTGTAGTGACGTTTTAAATTACCAGTAAAAGTTCAAGAGGAAAATTTTATTTAATTTTTAGCCACTTTACTTTTAATTTATTGTGTAAATATTAAAATTTTGATTGAATTAAGAACGCGCCGAAATTTATCCGTAGTGCGTATTAGCATTTAAGCTATATTCTAAGCAATAACTATTATAGCGATATACAGCTTGTGATTAATAGTCTCTCTGGTAACACACGCTATAAATCTTGCTTTTATTCTACCTCTATCTTTGTTTTTCCATCGATTTCCTGGTTGTTATTATGTGGAATTAGCAATAGTCTATTGTCGGTTTGTCTCCTGGTTTGTTACCAATTAAACATTTTAAACTGTTAATATCTTGGTGATATTTATTTCCAACATTTGAAAAGAGAGCTATATTTATAAATATATAAATTAATAAAATTGGAGTGTCTGTGATGTTTAAATAAACACTTTTAGCTAAATACACTGTAAATAGTACTGTCTGGCTGTTTTTTTGGCTATTCTCAGGAACTGCTAGACGGATATTGACGGGCCTTTCACTGGCAGTTGATGCAACAAGATTTATTTAATTAAATTCACGACGAAGTCGCGGAAACAGCCAGTAAAAAATATTAATATGTTTCTTATATCTCTACCTGTCAATACCTTGCCTAATTTCTTAAACCTTAATGTATTGCGAATTAGACAACAAAAAACTCATTAATGGTAGCTCATCAAAAACAAAAACAAAAATCATCAAAGACCAAACGCGACTAGAAATGTATCTATCAATTAAGGCCGCCTATGGATCATACGTAGTTTTGATTAGGGTGACCAAGCATAAGAATTTGATAGGATATGTCCGCTTTATAAAATATTAGCTGTCCGCCCGCGTGAATTATTTTAATAATACAGACAATTTTCAAAGGGCAGACATTTTCCGACTTATAATACTAATCGCGTAAAAACATACCCTCTTTTTAATGTAGTCGGTTAAAAAGTAACCTATGTCCTTCCTCAAGATCTACTCTCTCTGTAAAAAATTTCAACAAAATCGGTTCAGTGATTTTGCCCTGAAAGCGTAACATACAGACAGACAGACGGAGTACTATCGCATTTATAATATTATTAAGGATGGTACGGAACTCTTTCAGACTCACACTTGGCAGTTTTAGAACATTAAAATCTTCTACACCTCTTAAGCCTTCTGGTACATTCCTACTGATTTTTGTTGTAAATTAAAAACCTATACAAAATAGCTTTAATAGCAAATTTACAAAGGCGAAGCCGCAGTTAAATAATAAATACTAGTTAAAGGTAAACAAAATAAATGTGAATAAGTAGTACAACGACAACAAAAACAACGACCTTGTCGTGTATTACTCCCGACCGCACTTCCAATCATGACCCTACACTCTACAGTAGGTACTGAACCGACCGAGCGCTTCAGTTTCTTGCATGTTTTTATACGAATATATAAAAAGCTAAAAGTAACTGGAGCGCTCACTCAAGCCAACCTTGTAGCCTGGCGACACACCTACGGGAAGATAATAATTTTAGCACTTTTTTTGCAGTCCGAATAATTTTTCACACTTTTATCACATATATATAAGCCGAGTTTGTTACAACACTTATAACTCGAGATCTGCTGGTCCAATTTTCATTGTTTTTGATTCGTTTGACTTTTCTCCGCCCCGAATAGAAGAATAGATCTTAAAAACAATAAAAACTTGGCGAACACATAACTTTTTTTTTTTTCGAGATTTGCTGGACCAATTTTCATTGTTTTTGATTCGTTGGACTTTTCTCCGCCCCGAATAGCAGAATAGATCTTAAAAACAATGAAAACTTGGCGAATACATAAGTTAATATTTTTTTATATAAATATAAATAAGTATAGCAATGAAATATCTCTAAATCAGTGACATTACCATAAAACTCCATAAATTTTTTTTTTGGTTTTTTATGAAGTTCATTATGTCAAACAAATTCTAAGAGTCGGGGGTTTTTTCAATTAAGTATTTTACGTTTTTTCAACGATATTTTAACCGTCGTGGGTTTTTTTTCATAATTTCATTTTTGTTTTTTGTATCATTGTATTACGTTCATCAAAGCCTAAATTAGTTTAGCCAAAAGGTAACACGACATACTATGACTGTTAGGCGGTACGAAGTTCGCCGGATCTGCTAGTCTGTATATTAAAACGAAAACCGCGGCATACTAAGAACGCATTTCATACTACGCGGACAAATAATTACTCAATATTTGGAAAATATGTAGCCAAGAGGATAAGACAGACCTGATAAGATTAAAGATAAGGCAAGGCTTTCGAGCAAACATTGAGAGTAACCAAAAATCGAATCCCAAACAATAAGGAATATGCATGTGATTTTTTATTTTTTTAAACAATACCTCAAGTAATTATATAACTGAAAAAAAATATAACACTTTCAAAATAGAGATAAATAAGCTAAAAAAATATCCAAAGTATCATCATTTTCGGATGATTT
>DVZL01001699.1:0-16962 GCA_018236625.1 Lasaia peninsularis
CGGCGCACCTACATCATCTATGGTGTCTATAGGCCACGGTTGTCTGTTACCATCAGGAGACCCGTGTGCCTGTTCGCTGTTCGTATACTATAAAAAAAATTATTAACTTATTATATAGATTATTGTATAGATTATAACCAAAATTCGTTATTTATATACAACATTTGAATAATTATGAAGTGAAATTAAATAAAAAGAAACAAAACTTATTTATTTGTCGAATAAATTTTCCCTTTAAATGTTGTTTACAAAAAAGTTTTTAATTATATCAATATATTCTACCACAATGTTGTGTGCAAATATTTGAACACCTAACTTATATTTATTGATTAATTATAAAACTATATAGGTATCCCTTTTATAAACTAAAAGGCTATATATTAAATAAAAGTTGAATACAATATAAATAGAGTTCTTTTTTTAATTTGTATTGTCACTAAAACCTTGATTCCCGGGTACTGCTACATATTATGAAGTATTGATTCATATAAGTTTTAAACTTATATAGGATAACAAAAGAAATAAGTCGTAAAATGCATACTAGGTGGAGTAAGTTTTACGAATTTCCTTTATACCAATGTATTGTTTGAGACGAAGCAGACGAAAGACTTTATGTTAGTTTTATTTTGTGGCTCTATAAGACAGCGGAATCGCTTAAACACTTTGTCGTTTTCTTACAGATGATTTCGAGCGTAAAGTTCACACGAAATTTCGTCTATTTTACGTTATAAATTATTTTTAGTTATTTTAAAGGAATCAAAAGGTCTTAGATGTATTTTAAACTAGTTGTGCCAACGACTTCGTCCGCTTTTTTTAATTGTATATATTTCTAAAAAGGAATTCTAAAATAAAAGTAGCTTAAGTTACTTTTTATAACATCAGCTGTCTGTCCCATCAAAATAGGTCTAGTTTTGGAGATTAGCGAGAAGAAACCGACAGGCAGATAGATTAACAAAAACTCTACATCGAACCTTGCAAACAAATACTCCAATTTCATTTATTTGTATATTAAGAAACTTGCAAAAACTGATCCTAGTACAAATACAAAAACAATTAACTCGTAAATAAACATAACCATTTCGTAGATCAGAGTAGCAATATTCTTTAAAAATGGCTACTGGAAAAGGATAAAATGGATGGATTTTGGCCGGTTTTTAATATTTTCAACGAACAATGCATAAACATAATATTTAATACTCCACTTCAAAAATACAAAAATGCATGCATTTATAAACATTACGACGCAAAGCCAAACATCCATTAATGAGAGCAGAGTACAAAAAATATTTATTTCAATAAAGATGTAAGTTGGCAGAAACAAAACCGTATATATCCATTAGTCGAGAACATTCTTTTTATACGACAATTTTTATCTATTGTGTCCGCGACAACAGATAATGGATGTCATTTATTTTCATCAACGCTGTCCGAGATGTTTCCCAAAGTCGAAAAGTAGCATTCAAAACACAATTGTCAAATTATATTCATTCCTGGTGTATGCATAGCATGAATATATATAAAAATACCTTCACGTCTATTACAGAGAGATAGGTAGAAGTGTGCACGACTCATGAGTCCAATAGATATTTTAGAACACCCATGATTAGCCAAGGTACTAGGGCCCTGATGTGATAGGTGGCCTATCGCCACTTCTGGCACATACCAATCCCGGGCAATGTAATGCTTACTCAGAATAATTTTAAAAACATTTAAGAAAAGTTGCCCGACCTGGAATTGACATTTTACACATATGTTTTTCAATTTTTGTTCAAACCAAAATAATGAAAGAAACTTCATTTTTAAATTGCTATTTTTACTATGTTTCTTGAATTTTTCACATTTACAAATCGGTCCAGCCGTTCTCGAGTTTTAGCGAGACTAACGAACAGCCATGGGTTTTTTAATATATAGTTATAAGTTAACCTTTTCATATACGTACCAAATCTTCTTCGTTCTTTATCTGTTTCTACATCAGATGATATCGAGGTCGGTTTTCCAATCTAGATTCCAGTTTTCAAATAGGACGATTGCCATCTGACCTATGCAATGCAGAAGGGAAACTAGGCATAATCCTAGATTAGGCCAACTTGCGTACATGAAACCGGGGTTTCCTCCCCGTAAGAGCACTCAAAGAATGTACGTTTAAAAAAATCATTGCTACATGGCGGAGTTCGAACCCCAACTACCGAAGTGTAAGCGCGTACCACTATGCCACATTGGCTCTCAAACTAAATATTATCATTCTTACTTAGTATAAATGCAATTTTAATATCAGATAGAACATATTAAAACCTCTCTGAGATATTTTAGACACACATTTTTGTAATTTTACTATTTCCGAATGCTGTTCGGATTCAATTTGGATTCGTTGGATTGGTAGATTGCCCTACTTCCTTAAGTCCCAATCCAGATATTCAATCTAAAAGTGAAGTCATTCATCTGTTTGGTTTGAAATCACATAAAACACTCAACATATAGAGTTAAATGCGATAATCAAAGGCACTATAATTATAAATTGATTTGCAATCATAAGGATTTTGCATGGACGTTAAGAACGAAAATGATTACGCATTAATAAACTACATAATTTCGTGCGTGTCTAATACCCTTAAACGAAATATATCAACGATCTCGGAAACGGCTCAAAGGATTTTCTTGAAATTTTGTATTTAGGGGGTTTCGGGGGCGATAAATCGATCTAGTTAGGTTTTATTTTCAGATTTCCTTTATTTATAGTTTTTAAATAAAAACCAACAGTATCATTACAATACGAAGTTAGAATAGCTCGGTAGGTATAAATTGGGCGCCTCAAAACGCACGAAACCCGGGTACAAATCTCTATTGTATCTTTATTTTTTATATTGTTCGTATTTCATAAGCAACTAATTTTCATAGTAATAAGTAAGTACAGTGCCAAAAAAACATGATATACTAAAAATAAAACACCAAGCAAAGATCGGTCATCCAGACACTTAATAATTATTCACATAACCAATATGCGTGTTTCAGAGAGCGAGAACTTGACCACTAAGACGTGTTACATTACCGTGCTATTGCAGTAAGAGGTGTGAGGGGGACATTTGAAAATTAAACGGTCACAAAACGCATCGCAGATTTAACCTTTTTAATTTTTAATTTACTCACAAAACTTGCCTTTTTAATATGTTCTTTAAATATTTTTGCTTTTATTCGGCACTCATTGTATTTAAGTTAGAAAAATTCATTAGTAGATGGCACTGGCAGGGTTCGTACCAGAATTAACAGAATCCGAAGAGCTAATCAATAGACCATCGAGGCTAGTAAAAATTCTGTATAAATATTTAAAATACTAATAAATAATATATTGCGATTCATATAAATTAATTAAGGAAGAAAATACTTAAACTATTATACAAAGAAAGTCTGTATATTTAATCAACACCGAACAATAGTTTCCAAAGTCCAATTCATCATTTTCCTAAGATTTATTTGTATTCAGGAAGTGGCTCAAATCTGCCCACACCAGTTGATTTCCAGCACAAAGTTCTGCCACTGATACGAGTTGAACAAACTTCTCATAACTTTAAGCGTATTATATAAAGGATGTACGCGACATTTGTATTTGGCATATATGTTGTCTTGAATCAAAAGTTTAGTTCATAGAATCAGGCGTTAAATTAACAAAAATACAATAGTAACTAATAAAGCTTTATCAATGGCCGAGAAATTAATATTTTTTATGGGATAAAACAGCGAACAACACGGGTCTCCTGATGGTAGAGACTACCGAGACCTATTGAAATTATAGAGTTTGTAGGTGCGTCGCTGTCCTGTGGTCGAGTTGTTAGACCTTATGTGCAAGTCTACCGGCTTTCCTAACCTCCGGATCGGAACACGACAATGTCATTATGGCGGCAGGAATAGGCAAGGCGGTGGGCTACCCAGGTGTGTGCCGCACAGGACTCTATCATCAGTGGTCCCACTGGTAGTGACCTAGTAAACCTATGCGAGGCGACTCTTACGAGCTGCCTGGTAGGAAGGCAATCTGTGACAGGTGGACATGTTTAGAACTAAACCCGGGTTTCCACACGTTGTTGTTTTTTACCGTAAGAGCACTTAGAAAATGGTATTTAATTTAAAAGAAACTAATTGGTACATGACGAAGTTTGAACCTGGATTACCGAAATGAAAGTCCGAAGCGCGTACCGCTATACTACTTAATACCGAGTTAATATAGAAACATATGCTCTGTAACTAAATAAGTCTCAGTTAAATGTCGTAACCCGTGTACTCAACTTTGCAATAGAAAATATATTTTGACACAACAAAAGAAACCCTATTCCAGACCAATACATGGCCACAGCTTTTAGAGCCCTTTCTTTTGTACAGACCTCGTTATTGTTACGTATAGCGGATTTATTTCTTTACCCTAAAAAGGGACTGTAGAAAAATTAAAAAACAACAATAAGAGGGGAATTTAAAAAAAGGAATTGGACTTCCATTGTAAATGGATTAAATTTGGCTACAAACAAAATTTTTAACTAACTGTCTCATTGTTTACTGTCTGACAAAAAATGAAAAGCCTTTTCATTTAAAAACAATATTTTTGTTCAGTTTTTGTTTTAAAGGAACCGAAATATAACAACGTAGCTCGCATTGTTCAAGATTTACCACAGATTATAAAATGTGTTTTTTATTACAGAAAGATAATGGAACAAGAACTTATATTATGTTAAGCAAATAAATCGAAGAAAATATAGACAAAAAAATCAAAATTCGATTTTCAAAAACGTTAATCGATTTTTCAAATAAAATAGACCGCAATTTCAAAGTGTTAAGTAAAACGTATAAAATATTAAGTAGTCATGTTGCATTATGTGTACAAAATTATAATTTGATTTTTACACGATTGGTTTTTTTCTTTATTTTTTAACGTTATTATTATAAATGCTTTTAATACAAATAAATACACGTAATTAAAATATTCCTGTATGAAACAAATTAATATTAATTATGTATATCGAACTTCACATTCATATATTATTTTCAACTTCTAATCTCAATTAATTGAATCGAATTGAGTAAAAATAAGTATCGAATTTGGTTGATTGAATTGAATATATTGAATAAAAAATATTGAACTATATTAATATTAATTTATATTAAAAAATAAAAATAAATGTTAGATGAAATGTTGAAAAAATTTTGGTGTGTATCGAGTCCTTCGCCCGCTGGTAGTAATTTAGTAATTATTTATAATCCTAGATTAAGCCAACGTTATTATCATGTTCTATGACAGAGGATAGTTCGTTAAGATTTGAGCTTGTAGTCCATAAGCAACCGTTTCAACTCTTAGCGATAAAATAGTGAAAATTAAACCTAGAGTGACTATAGGCGACGCGACGGTTATCTTTTACCAGTCGAGAATTGTACCCAAGCCTGACAAGTGACGATGTACACTCGACAAGACATTTGTATTAACGGATCTTGCACTAATATAAATTCCAAAGTTTGTGAGTACGGATGTATGTTTGTTACTCTTTCACAAAAAACTTTACATTGATATAGCTTATACATAAGAATACTTTTTGGCCAAATACATTAAAAAGAAGGTACATTTTATAAGTATAATAAGTTGGAAAAAATTCTGCCCTTAGATATAATTAACGCGGGCGGAAAGCTTGTATAAAATAAAATCAATACTTCGAGCTGAACCTAACAAGTTTTTGGCTCAACGACAGTGACCTAATGGAGAATTAATCCTGGACAAAGTTTTAACGTTATTTAAAATTCGTTTAACATTGGCTCACAGGTTTTTACTCGTGATCCGATCGGACTGGTGTTTGGATGGTTTTAATGAAATTCATCTGTCGTTTGCCACTAGAGTTTTTCATGTCGCTGTCATGGTGAAATGTGTGATATTGGGTTCGGGTTTTTTGTAATGGTTTTCAATGTACTCGCGGGTCGTCGCGGGTTTCGATAATATTTGGTTTCTAAACAAAAACGTAGCTTTTTGAAGGAAAACCGGAGAAAATTGTTTTTAATTAGACTTTTCATTTAAAACTGGAAGAAAATAGAAATCAATAAATTTCATATGTCAGTAAGCCGTTCCTGATTACATAATCAATGTACTCGCGGGTCGTCGCGGGTTTGGCTAATATTTGGTTTTTAAACAAAAACCTAGTTTTTTTGATGGAAAACTAGAAAAAATGTTTTTGTTAGACTTTTGATTTAAAACTGAAAGAAAATAGAAATCAATGAATTTCATATGTCAGTAAGCCGTTCCTGATTACATAAGCAGTCTCGTCCAAATCGGTTCAGCCGTTTCAGAGATCAGCGGGTAAAAACAGACAGACAGACAAAAATTTTAAACAATGTTGTTTCTTATGTGTACTTTGTAAATATAATTACGCACTTAGTAAAAAGCGGTTTTTTTATTATTACATACAGACACTCCAATTTTATATATTTGTATTATAGAATAACAAATGGGAAAGATTGTGAATATGGAAGTGTGTTTATTACTCTCTCACGAGAAAATTACTGGACATATTTGAATGAAACCTTGTATTAAAGTTTCATCAAAACAATACATAGGTTAGTTTTTAGCCGACTACATTAAAAAGAGTTCGTTTTTCTGTTCTTTGAAAGTTATTGATTAGATTAAAAGCTTTGATACGGTGGGTTCAGTTGTCATACCAGTAGTAATTGTAATACACGCTGAAGTAAATTTCTCTCAAACCGAACAAGATAAGTGAAATTTATGGGAATGATATCGACTCCTGCCCTTGTATCATATATGTTTGCTTTGATAGCGGGCACAGATAAACACAAATTTATGGCGGATACAATTTGTAAACATATATTTAATAGATAAATTAACCGCACTGGGTATTGGTAGATTATATTTGAATATATTACACAAATATTAACTTGTGGTTATTATAAACAAGCTCTTGTTTGTAGCTACGCTTTTGAACTTATTTAGTTACTAGCTGACCCGGCGAACTTTGTACCGCCTAACAGTCAATGTATGTCGTATTACGAAAAAACCCACGACGGTTAAAATGTCGTTGAAAAAACGCAACATACTTAATTAAAAAACCTCCGACTCTTATAATTTGTTTGAGCCTATGAACTTCATAAAAAACTAAAATAAATTAATACATTTTGGAGTTTTATGGTAATGTGATTGATTTAGAGATATATCATTGCTATATTTATTTATATTAAAGTTATAAATGGTGATAGTAGCCACGAAGATTTTGGTTTTAGTTTTTTATGAAGTTCATAGGGTCAAACAAATTTTTGGAGTGTTGGTCCGGGTCCTCTGTGTAGAATAAACAACTGCCTTTCTACCAGGCAGCTCGTAAGAGGCCAGCATAGGTTATCAGTGTCACCACTAACATGACCAGCGGTGGTAGAGTGCTGTGCAGCTACTCACCCGGGTAGGAATCCACCGTCTTATTCTATTATATTATTCCTGTCGTCATAATGACATTGTCGTGTTCCGGTCCGGATGGTAAGGCAGCCGGTAGACTTGTACATAAGTTCTAACAGTCCACAGGTCAGCGGCGCACCTACAACATCTATGGTGTCCACATATAAGCCACGGTTGTCTCTTACCATCAGGAGACCCGTGTGCTTGATCGCTGTTTTAACCATAATTTTATATTAGGCTAGACACTCTGACCACAGGACAGCGAAGGATCTATAATACTTATAGTATCTATTATAGTGTAAAATTAAAAGAATGGGTCGTAATAGTTGCAGCTAAAACGATAGCTATTTTAAAAGTGCAGTTCCTGATAAAATTCCTCCTATATTCGTTAAGCGTTGTAGCTCCGCCATAGCTTTACCATTCTCTTTTATTTTTAATAGATCTTTGCGTGATGGAGTTATTCCCGACATTTGGAAAAAATCTAAAATAGTTTCTGTATTTAAAAAGGGTGTTATTAATGTTGTTAATAACTACAGACCAATATCAACAATTTCACGTATTCTTAAGTTATTTGAATTCTTGATTATTTCCTATTATTACGCATGATCTAAGTACATGCATATCAGAACATCAGCAAAGATTTAGGAAACCAATCTTGTTGTCATTTATGTCATATGTAAAGAAATTGATAATGGGCAAGAGGTTGATACCATTTATATAGATTCTTCTAGAACATTGGATAAAGTTTGTCAGCGCATCTTATAAAACATATTATAAAGTATGGTGAATGTGGATCCTTGCTGGAATGGTTTCGGTTGTATTTCACAAAAAAAAATTGAAAAACATGTCTCGTTTTCTGTAAGCTGTATAATCACAAGTTTCGCCTGCACTTTGAAGTTAAAAACATGATCGTTGTAAATCAAAATTACGAACAAACGAGGGTCTAATGTAGCTAAAGCAAAGTTTGACGATTTGGGGAAGGAGAGCCCAAGAGTAATGCTGGCTGTGAGGTATAATGGCTACAACATTTCGCTCTATACTGTAATGTCCATGCCCTTTTTGATGAAAATAAGTGGCATTTCTCCGACTTTTATTTGTTTTGTAGAGTTAGTCTACTAGATTATGAATATCTTAATACATCATTAAAAATAACTGTCTTCTTACTAAACAATTTCTGTCTTTTAAACTAGCTGAAATTGTACTCGTCACAACCGTACTCAGGGGTACAAAAATAGAAATTGAGCAATTCTCAGACTATAGATAAAACGGAACGGATTGGCATAAAAAGTATCCAATGTCCGTCTCCTAGTTCTAGCTACCAGCCCAACAATGTTTAGCTAAATTGATTCAGCCGTTCTTGAGGCTATGTCAATCCCAAAGGGGACCTGGCATGAAGATTGAAGATATGTATATATGTAAAAAAACATCTATGGTGCCTATAGAAGGAAACGATTGTCTCTTACCATCAAAAGAGCCGTGTGTTTGTTCGCTTCCTTAAGCCATAAAAAAGTAATACAATTTCAGATATTTCAGATTATCTATTACAAATTATAAATAAAGTTGAGGTATTCTGCTTATCAATCTATATATCGACAAAAGGTCACTCACTCCTCACAAAATTTCAGAAACTACAAGTGCTAGTAGTTTAAAATATTGCATGCGTGTTTTTTTTAGGACGTGGGTGTTAACTAAGACGCGATTTCATAAAAAACAACCCCTGATGGTTTTTTTGTATAAAATTCCCCTACATACAAACTCTCAACTCTTAAAATTAGACTTGATTTTTTTACAATATCTAACCTTTATGTAAGTAGAATATTTTATTATTCATCCCTGTCGTCACGGAGTCACGTAACACCGACCACTAATGCTAGAATGCAAAAAGGTAGAAAGGTCCCTTCGAGATCGATGAGCATTGCACCAGTGCAAAGCCTGGGCGGGCGGCTAGTCTTAAATATAAGTTTCAGATTTTGTATAAATTAGATTTTTTTTTAATTTATTTATTATCTACAAGATTAAAAACAAAGTAAGCTTAACAACATACCTCTTAAACCACAGAGGTCCTTATAAGGACAATTTGAAAGTTGCAATAAGGCAATCACCTTAGTTAGAATTTAATATTATCCTAATAGCCAGTTTAATAATTATATAGGAAACTTAAAAATTCTTAGAACAAAAGGAGCTTAATAAAGGGATGATAAAATAATATTATCATCCCGCGGTAGTAATGCAGATTTAGAGACACATTATCGTTAGCATAATCAGGAACAGCTGGCTGCCGGTAGGTTGCTGTAATGGGATGAAATAAGATAGGTGGAATCTTGGACAGATAATAGACATATGATAATATTTTACCGCCCTAGGTGAAATGTTACATACATTATTTTTCCGCCTTTGAATTATATAAAAATAACCTACGTACTTCCAGTCTGTGGTGTAGCGGTACTGCTGTCGCCTGTTAAGACTGTTTGCCGCGTAGGGTCCCAGGTTCAATTCTCAAGTTGGGCAACTTTTCTTAAATGTTTAACGAGTCGTGGATAAATTAACACACCTCTGCCTCCTTTTATCTCTGGGATAATAGGCGTGAAGCTATTTTTTTTTCTTTTTTACTTTTTTAGTGAAAAGGGTCCCCTACCCGGGTGAGTTTCATTCGGAAGTGACCCAGTTAACCTATCCTAGCCTCTTATAAGCTGCCTGGAAGGAAGGCAGACTATAGGAGGGTAGGTAGCCAGTAGACTTGCACATAAGGTCTAATAGCCAGACCACAGAGAAGCGGCGCAACTAAAGCATCTATGGTGTCTATAGGCCACGGTTGTCTCTTACCATCATTAGACCCGAGTGCCTGTTCACTGTCTAATCCTATAAAAATAGCAAATCGATTTCGCTTTTTACAGCATCATCAGGGCTGAAACTTAATTTAAATTTTACGTGAATATGTGAAAAAGTACATGTGTTCTTAATTTGAAATGTCAATATGGGGAAGTTTAACCAAGCGCTAGTGATGGATAATATAGAGCTTTACACTGTATTATGTGAAAAGAATTTAATAAAGAAAACTTTGTTAACATTTATATGATCTTGCTGAAAATAGTCTGTAATTTTTATATACCTTTACTAATAGCTGGGATAAACGAGCTTTGTGTATTACCGACGATTTAGATACGAAGATAAATTAGCAAAATAGCTATTAACCCTAAAAGCTTTGGTAATGTACGTTATGAAAAGAGCGCTGTATTTCGATGAAAAATCTCACTGGTCATTACTACAGGGGGAGTACGAGGTAACTAGTGTCGTGAGAGCGTCGGCACATCTTAGATAAAAGGGTCAACGATCGAACGTCGCGTCATGGCGGTGGCATACTCCACTTTCGTACTACCAAGAGTGTAAAGATGCTAACACATTAAGAACGAACGAAAACGTATAATTTCGAACGAAAATTTATAAACATAATTTAATATCCATTATTTGTATTGACGATAGTAATATTTTTGGTTTATGCACAGTGTTTAAGTTAATAATTGAAGATTGATTAGAAGTATACATTCTTTAAACATCACTCAAAACTTAATATTGATTTAATGTCACTTTTTGTAAAATATGTTTATTTATAGCGATGCAAATCGCAGAAAATTAAAAATAATTCAACGGTTAGTATCGCATCTTGGTGATAACATACTTTTTTTCAATAGGAGTGTGATGTTTCTAATACCTTTTTTAGATTTTTTTTGGATGATATAGTCAAGACATTTCTTTCTCAACTATTATATTTAAGTCTTCATTAACGAACGAACATTTTCGGTAATAAAATTAAAACTCAAAAATTTTATGCTTTATAAGCAAAAACGAATAAAACAGTAAATATCAAGAAAATTCGTGTTAGTTACACTTTAAATAACTCAAAAACAGTTGAACGAATGCTTATGATTAAAAAAAATATTATTTTAGTTTCGATCGATTTCAGTGTGTTACCAGCTTTATAACGAAATGTGCATCGGGGGAGAATCTCATCTTCGTGGTCGTATATATTGAGATGACGGTGTCTATTGTGGTTGCACGATTGAAATGCGTTGTCTGTCTGTAATAATCACCCATTGAAGAAGTCTGTCTCAGCTTATAATTGAAGATTCTGCTAGTTTATGAGACATAATTTCCATAACAGTGGATATCCAACAGACAACTTGGAGCTGTAATTGTTATTTTGTTCTAAACTATAAACTATTATCGTCGTTAATTTTTATCTATCTCTAACTACTTTGGTGGCTATTGAGAATAGGGTAGCCGTTAGACTTGCACATGCGATATAACAGCCTGACGACAGAGAGTAACGCACCTACAACATCTATGGAGTCTATAAGCCACGGTTGTTTCTCATAAAAAAATAAAAAATAAAAAATGGACTTCTAAGTTGTTTTAATAATTTAAGCCCATATATAAAATCGATTAGTAACACTTGAAAAATTTAGTATACTAATCTATTCATTATACTAAAATCAGGCATTAGTTCGTAGAAATCAATATTAAAAAATATAATATTGTGAAAACTCCCGCCAAAAATAGTAAATAGTATATTGCAGCTAGAACAAGCCATACAATACGACGAACGTTACGCTTCGCAACCAAATATTGTTTATGACAACTAGACTGTACTCCACGACTATACAGCTCGTACATACGTACTACATCTACGTAAGTACATTGAGAGTAAATTGTGTATATAGCTTGATTGAGTCGCATTATACTATTAATTTTTGTGTGCAGGAGTCTGAAAAATAATATTTTTTGCTAGCTAACTATAAATCAAGCTTAAAGCCACAAGGGGTTAGCTTACATGCCTAACGCCACCAACTCGCGAGGCTTGGGTTCGATTCCCGACGAGGACAAGCATTTGTGTGACGAACATAGATGTTTGTATTTCCATGTCTGGGTTTTTATGAAATTGTATATATTTAAGTTTTTCTATACGTATTAATATCGCTGTCTAACACCCATAATACAAGCATAGAATATATAACCCCAATCCAACCTAAAAGTAAGCAACTGCTTACTTAGATCAATTAGTGCAATTTGTCTTAATATACTTATACTATTTATGTTAGCAACTTCGTCCGCATTTCATTTAATTATTTATTTTATTTCTTCAATTAAAAAAAAATTAAAATAAAATCAGCCGAAGCTATGTCTTATTACATCAGCTATATACCAGTGAAAGTCCCGTTAAAATCAGTCCAGCTGTTTCAGGGATTAGCAGGTACAAACAGACATAAATACAAACAGACAGTCAACAATTCTAATTTTATTTATTTGAAAAGATTTATAAAAAAGTGAAGTTCATCGAGTGCAACCTCTATCCACGATGATAAGCAAGTAATTATGATTCTGCCTAGCTTTTGCCCACCTTATTGCCAAGTAAACTTTTACAAACGTGAGTCCATTAATGTGAACAATAATTTTATGTTATGAATATTTGAATAAACTCGAAGACAGGGAGTCGTTAGCGTAATCGTCATCTCCATTACCTGCAGTCGTTTGGAGGAGGAGCTTCGTTAAGTACCCCTGTAGTTATGGTTATCAGTATATATAAGTACGTCGAATATTTTGTACGTGTTTTAATATAAAACGAGCTTTTAATGTAGAAGACATTGTATTTTATAATTTAACCGCCTTTAGTATTTAAATTGCATTCAAAGAATATCTGACATTTCAATTTCACACCTCTGTGGTGTAACGGTACAGGTGTCGCCTGTTAAGACCGTTTGCCACGTAGAGTCTCGGGTTCAATTCCCAGGTCGGGCAACTTTTTTTAAATGTTTTTTTGGATATTTCTGAGTAAGCATTACATTGTCCGGGATTGGAAAGTGCCCGAAGGGGCGATAGGCTTTTCAGATGATGATTCTTTGTTCAGAACCACTTTTTTATTGGCATGCTTCTATATTAAAAACTTGATTTTTTGCCGGTTTTGTCCGGCCAGGCCGGGAACCTTTGGTGCGCGAGTTCGAGTATACAATAAAATTATAACATCTTACAAAACAAAAATCATGAAGAATTAGAGTTGTCAAATTATATTTCTTATTTATGTATATATAAAAAATAATGTTTGTCTGTATATATTCGATGAACTCAAAAACGACTGGACCTTGGTATATAATATGTATTTTTCTACGGAGAGGGTTTGTATGATATACTCATTGATGTCACTCGCCACCAGGTGGCGCTGGCGTTGTTGGCGTAGCAGACCGCTGGGTACATGCAGTATTGTATAGATATATTAAGAATAAATAATTTTTGTTATAAAATGAAAAGAATACTAAAACTAATCCATGGTAATTGTATTAAATGTAATCTTCTATCAAATACAGATTGGAAATAATCATCCATTTTACCGTGGAATTAATAAGGCTTTATGATATAAATCTTAGGCTTTTCGGCCTCTGATTTATTTGCCTTTATTATAAAATAAGCTTAGTAGCATTTATTATATCTGAAATAAATTGAACTAGTTATCGCCAACAGTTAGTATTTCTTCCAATCAGAGATATTTCGTTTCTTATTAATTAAAAATATCTTCAAGCCAGTTGCCTTGCGGTGCAGGCAGTATCGAGTGCCAAGTGTCACGATTCAAAATCTATGTTTAATAATTACTACGTATTATAAAACAAAGTCACTTTTTCTGTTTGTCCCTATGTATGCTTAAATCTTTAAAATTAAGCATTCATAGTCTTTGTTCGAACCCCGCCATATACAAATGAGTTTTCAGCCTAAAGTACATTTTATAAGTGATCTTATGGTGAAGGAAAACACCGTGAGCAAACCCGGGATTTGCGCCCGATATTGGGACGACTTGCCACCTGTCAGATGGGACCCTAATATCTTCGGCTAATCGTGGGTGCATATGTCCCTCCGCCTACCTTTTCGGGGATGTGTGCGTGATATTTTATTTAGATAACAATGTATTATATAAGTGATTTTTAATCTCCCTTTCCATTAAGCACAAACATGGTCATGCAAAAACCCTGGATTTAGATTTGGATTTATGATGCTATAACGGAGCCGTTTTGGAGCGGGTCCAGCGGTGGAATCTATTTGCGAACATAAAGACAACCGTTCGCAACCCTCAATCGGTTACAAAACTTTCCCACGTTTCCAGTTTCCTCGTGCAATTTACCTGCGTTGCAAAGTTTAATAACTGTTTATAATTTTTAGGTTAAATTGCTTTGGGATTTCGGCGAAATTTACGCGAAGTTCTGCTGCAAATTTCGAAGTCAGACTCATTTTGCAAGGATGAACGTTTGAGATTATGGTTGTATTCGTTTTGGAGTTCCACATCCAAAAATGGGACTTTATTGCGAAGACTCCGCTGTCCGTCTGTTTGTCTGTAGGTCACTAGGCTATAACTCATAAATCGTGTAAGCTACATTGCTGAAATTTTTACAAATATGTATTATAAAACAACAAATACTAAAAACGAAATAAATATCTTTTAAAGGGGCTTTAATACAATAAACTATTTTTTTTTTGCCCTTTTTACAGGAGCTGAACTCTACGTACGCGAGCTTGACTTGCGCTTACCGATATTTTTATTATAAATCTCTTAATCATAAATATGGATGATAAAACTTTTAACATCTTGTGTGTATGTTTGTTACATTATACATTATTAATAACCTGTGTTAAGTGATTTGTGAGGTAACTAAGCAACATAAAAAGTGGTAGCGGTGATCTGCCAAAACTGTAAATTTCGTCCACTACCCGGGAAACTGTAATTGCTTTCCACTTATCCCTAATTGCCCTACTGGATACTGTTATATTCCGTCATAAAAAGTAGCTGGTAAATAAATTAATTTAGGAATACCTTGACCTCAGATTTTTCAGGCATCAGATCAGATTCGCAGTACGCAGTTTTTCATAAGAATTTCGCGAACAAATTGAATAATATAATTCAATTTTGGTGGCATTTTATATGAATATGTTCAGATCAAGTGCAAAAGTTTTCCCCCGTGTTAGTCCGGGTCCCCTGTGTAGAATAGACCATGTGCCATGTGGCTGCTCATAAGAGGCGAGCATTGGTTAATGGGGTCATTACCAAAATGACCACTGGTGATAGAGTGCTGAGGAGCAAATCGCCCGAAGATCCACCGCCCTACATATTCCTGCTCCTCTTACGACATTTTCCTATTCCGGTTGGGAGGGTAGGGTAGCTAGTAGACTTGTACATAAAGCTTAACTCCCTGGCTACAGGAAAGCGACGTACCTGATACATTTATGACTTCTATAGACCACAGTGCTCTATACAGCAATGTAAAAATCAGCGTATGTATTATTCTGATGTAGAAAACTATTAACAGTTATAAAATAAGATAATAGCAAAAAAAGCTTTTTAGAAAAAGCTTTTATTATTTTTCGAGTTGCTCTCAACGAAAGGGCGTTTGATACCCACATTGTTTGCTTTAAAAACAACTATTCCACTTTCTCGGCTGGTCCACCATATCGTGCTTAGAATGATGTCATGTAATTTTTAATAAAACATCGTAATTCAAACTAAACGTGTATACAAAATTTCAGCTCAATCGGATGAAGATGTGTACTTTAAAACTTTTAATGAATACATATTTACACATTTTTAAAATAAAATTCTAAGATAAAAGTAGCCTAAGCCATTCCTTATTAAATTGGCCGTCTGCTAGTAAAAGCCCCGTCAAAATCAATCCAGCCGTTTCAGAGATTAGCGGGTACAGACAGGCAGACAAAAATTCAAAAAAATACTATTTCGGTAGAAGTACCTTGTATGTTAACACACATAGGCATTTTGTAAAAAGCGGTTATTTTAATTTTACATACAAACACTCCAAATTTATTAATTTTATAGATAAAAATTTAGTACCAAATCTGAAAACAGATGGCGTTGTGCATTTTCACATTGCGTCTCAATTGACTCATATTATACACACGTCATTGAATTTTGAAATTTTGTTTATTTGTATAAATAAACGTAGAACTCACATGTACGTAAACAGACAAATATACATATGCACATACACCCAAATACACACCACAAATATAATAATAAAAATATAATTTAATAATAAATTTGAGAACCTTGATGGCCTAGAGATACACTCTCTTGACTTTCAATTCGGTATTCCAGGTTTCTAGTTTCTCTAACTTAAGTATATTTTCTGAGCCTCCTTACGTCTTGTGAGGAAACCCGAGATTTGTTCTATCAGGATTGATCTAATCTCTGGCAGCCAAATATTTTTCAGATGAACTGCAAAAACTTATCAGAAGACCCCGTGCGTCGCAGTGGATACCGAATCCGACCGTAGAGTCAACCAAACTGATAAGTTTAAAAGAAATAAGAGTCATATTAGTTCTTGCCTCTGCCGTCCAGGTTCAACCACAATCTTAATGACAAATAAATCAGTGCTCCTCTCTTAGAAGCTTCTATCTATATATAATAAAAATGAAACTCGTTTTCCTTGATCACGGCATCACGCGTGAATGGCTGGACCGATTTCACTAATTCTTTTTTTGTTGTATTTGTTATT
>DVZL01001700.1:0-16955 GCA_018236625.1 Lasaia peninsularis
AAGCTCGACAACCCGACGCAATCGCATCGTTTTGCGCGATTGGAAATGTCAAACTCAAGAAACCTAGTACAAATTTTTGATTTTGACATTTCTGATCTAAGGGGACGTGTCTCTTTCATTAAATTTTATTTTTATGTTTTACGAGTCATTGCTGCATTGAGATCCACTATCTTACTTATTCCTGCCGTCTCTTACCATCAGGAGACCCCTGTGCCTGTTCGCTGTCTTATAACAAAAAAAAAATTACATTGTCTTGTTCCGGTTCAGTAGCCGATAGAAATGAACAGGTCTACAAACCCGGCCACGGAATAGCACCTACAAAATCTATGGTGTCTATAGGCCACGGATTTGTCTTTACCATTAGTAGAACCTTGTAAGTATTTCTTCGTTGTCTTATCAAATAAAAAAATCTCTAGATATAACATTACACTAAACCATCGCCACAACACACAAAATGGCTTTCGCAGAGTAAGTAAAATGCAGATGTAACAAAATATTCATTCTTTATAACGAGTTATGACCTCCCACGATACATAGACTTCCATAAAAGGAGCTACAAGATGCGTTGTCCCAATGTTACTTAATTCCGTCGTTCCGTCCATATACATATAATTTTGTACATTGTTATCATCATCATCTCAGCCATAGGACGTCCACTGCTGAACGTAGGCCTCCCCCAACGACATTGTTATGTGGTAACCAATGTGTTAACCAAATTCACGCATCCACGTTGTGTACACGCGCGTGGCTACAAATGTCCGGGGAAGTCTCGCAGGTGGAAGTGTGCGGTGTTCCATCTCAAATATTATGTTAGTTTAACTTATAAGAAAAGACCAAAACGATAAAAACAAGTTCTAGCGTTCGCTAATCAACTGCAGTGATTATTGTTATCGTCGGCTCGTCATTATTGTTCCGAGCGTGTCCGCGTCTACGTGAGCGTTGTCACATACTTTTTCAGGAAGTCTTTGGATGCATGGCTTTTCTTTTTAACACTCTATCAGCTTGTGTTGAATATATCTTTGTATGTAAAGGAAACTTTAATATAATTTTCACCGACTTCCAGAAGGACGATTAATTTGAAAGTAAGCACACGTATCAAGGACCAATGATAATGCATAAATACATATCTTCACGCCAGATCCCTTGCGACAGTTTCAATAAGTTTTTTGCGGATATGCGGCATAAAAATGGGCAACGAATAATTTCGTAATTGTTAAATTAGAGCAATAAAATTTTTTAATCCTAATACCGTCTAAAAATCTTACACGACTAAGTGCTACATAAGCTTGTCCAGCAGCAAACAGTCGTATGTCTAGTTAAATGGCTGCATGATCGACTGTATAGCCTTGCATCTAGTGGACGGTCGAACCTTCAAGACCAAAAGCTCGCGTACTATCCACGAGTGGTGCTTTTTTATGATATTGGAAGGCAAACAAGCAGATGGATTTCCCGATGGTAAGAAATAAACGTTGCCTATAGACACCAAAGGTGGAAATGGCGCGTTGCCAATCTAAGGCTGGGAGGTTAAGCCTCTTGCGTGAATAAGTTTACCAGCTACCTTACCCTTCAAACCAGAACACGACAATTGCGAGCACTGACGCTATTGTGGCAGGAATGGGTAAGGCAGTGGTACCAATCCAGGCGAGTCGTTGCATGATTATATAGTCAATGTCACAGTGTTGGTGACAATAGACCCTGTGCTCGCCTCTTACGAGCTTTCCGGGTGGAAGGCAGTTGGCCTATTCTACAGCGAAACCCGTACCAACACGGGGAAACCGAGACAGGGGTGAATGGATGAAGAGAATAATAAACGTGCAGACAGCTAGGCAAATAGATAGGGATAGAGTCTCTGCCTACCCTGCAAGGGACCTGGCGCTATCAACTAATTGCATCGTCGTCGATCCTTAATACAAGTCCAAATTTTTAAATTAATCGTACTTCTGAAAGTTACTTAAATAATCAATACTTAAATCTTTCGTTACATACAGGGATAGATACAATACAAGCTAATAAAAGCGTGTTAAAAACTAGTTTGCTTCTTATAAATCTATATATAACCATAAAACCGTCAATTCCAAGTCGGATTCGCGCACGAAAGGTTTCGTACGGACTTATATATAAAAATATGTACCTATATAAAAAATTACGTACAATCATAACCACTCTCACTCTAATTGGTCTGAACTATTATAACTTGAAATCAATCTAGTTTCCGGGTACAGGAAGAATGAAAAAATTGTTAAACTGTGAACGAAGTAGCGGTTACATCCTCAGAATGGCGTTAGACTTCGATCTCGACGCGAAATGAGCATTGATCTGCGAAATCGATTGATTCTCGACGTTCAGTAACGAATTTGTTTATTTAGCTCTAAACGGTAATTAAAGACAGTTACTCACCCGCCGGCCCACTGTACCACATACCTTTGCAATATTTTCATGGTCGCAACGTAGAGCCAGGTCTAAATTAAAACAGTAGAGAATTGCGTTCTGGCGGCACGAGCGGGCCGCGCTCGTACGTGTGTAACTATCGTGCTCGGATCTCGCCAATGTGCTTGCTCGACTGTAAGCCCACTATTGAGTATATTAAAGAAAATATTGGATGTACAGTGTTAGTGTACGTTTCATTAATCATCAAAAATTTTAATATAAAAGTGGACGGAAAGAGTAATATAAAACTTTGACGGGTGACATTAGTTTGTTGTTTGACTGATATAAAATATTTCCATTATTATGAGCATTGTGAAGTTTGAATTACTTACAATTACTTTCAGGTTTGGTCAAAAAAAGGTTGACATAAAAATATGATGTCACTGCTAGACGACGGACGTAGCTCTTCGGAGAGATCCAGTTATTATTTATCTTAGCAGTTTTTTGGTGGTTGCTCTTCTGCAATTACATATTGCCTTTTTAACTATCATAAGAAGTGTTATAATAAAACTACTTTCATACGAAACAAACAAGTGTTTGAAAACAAGTCAGGGTCTTTGTTCGTTCGTTTCCCGTCAGGTATAATATCAAAGATGTGCAATTAATTTTAATTCAATAAATGGAATACACATTTTAACTCCAGATTATTTTTTAAATTTATTTCAGCAAAAAAAAAAAAACTTCCAATACAACACTATCAAAGTAATGGCAAACAAAATTAATTCAATTTCTTTTTTTTAACTTACTAAACACTCATTTTCATTTCTTTTTATTTTAATGTATGAATCTAATTAGATATATTTTTTGTTTTTATTGTGTATCTAATTTTATTGTTTCGTTTTTATGCATCTGCCATTATTGTTTCTTTTTTCTGTTGGCCCCAAGGTTGGCTGGCAGAGAATGCTAGACGCATTAAGCTCGCCTTTTGTATAACATATTTGTATATGATGTACAAAAAAGAACTACGTGATCTCCTTCCGGGTTGTGGCGTCTGGAGGTTGGTCTAGTTTCAAAAACGAGCTATATTTCTTAAAAATTGATGAAAAAGAAACTTTGAGTAAGAGTTTAGCGATCCTTGAGGAACGCCAGTAACCAAGTTTGATTCCGTGCGACTCGTCGTGGGCGTCAGCTTGTTGTTTTGTAACGACATAATCTACGCAAAAAAATCATAGTTGATATTACTAACATAATTATTTAAAGCAAGTCAGTAAATATATTTCTGAAGGTCCACGTTAAGCAAATAAGCATTATTATTATTTCGTACGTCCCGGGTGGTAAAAGTCTCAAGTCAAGGCATTTGAAACAAAAATAATTAATTAAATTCAAGTACGCGTGTTGCCGACGAACCACAATCATCAGTCCGCTGCATGCTATCTGCACTGAAAACGCGTTTCAAATTAGTTTATTCACAAACCAGTTGTTAGCTCTGTAAAAACACTTTGTTCGCCTGAAGTATAAGTGACGGTACCGTTTAATAAAACTTCCGCGGTTCAGCTAAAACAAAGCGCTACCTTCGCATTACACTTCTGTAGTTAAATGGAATTTTGTATTTGGAAAAAGAAACCAGTGTTAATTGAGTGTGGTGTCATGATCAGTGAACCAGATGTATTCCCAACGTACGGGAGCGCCAAATGAAGTGCAATAAGGATTCATGTCGTCGTCGCCGGTCTCCCGGAGCCTGCCGTTGTCTTTAAGCAGTAAGTACCTGTGGTATTGAATGTAATGAGATGTATATTATTTTTTATATTACTGGTTAGCGATAGCGAATGATCAAGTGGCTCTACGGTTGGTAAGATTGTTTGGTTTACTAGGTGGTAGAGTCTTGGAACGACTCGCCCGGATTGGTATCACCGCCTTACCTATTCTTGCCACAATAGCGTCAGTGCTCGCCATTATCGTATTATGGTTTGGAAGGATAGGGTAGCTGGTAAACTTACTCACGCAAGAGGCTTACCATCCCAGCCTCAGTTGGGCAAGGCACCATTTTCACCTTTGGTGTCTATATGCGACGTGTATTTCTTGCCATCAGAAAATCCGTCTCTTGTTTGCCTTTCAATATCATAAAAAAAGGCAACCGACTTCCATAGTCACCACCTCGTGTAGTGTCTAAATACGACATGTATTTTTAACTGACTTCATAAAGGAGAAGGTTTGTTTTTAAATATTCGCTTCGTAATATTCCTTTACTTCCTAATGGAATTTGTTGACTTATGTTTTGTAAAATAGGTCACCCTTCTGAGGTGGTCTCACATGTATGTTATGATTGGTTCAAGGTTTTTGAAGTATCAACAGAATAAGGTATGCACCTAGACAACAGTTATTGCGACTAAATGATATCAAATCCTCAATTGTTATATCGCACGCTTAGAATTAAAGTTACCGAATTAAAGAAAATGCAATTTGTGATAAACGGGCAAGAAAGTTTTCAAAAATTATTGTATTGAATACATTTTGATATATCTTTTTCGTGTTTCACAAACGATTGTCTGTAATCAAAACTTGTATATTAGCCTTTTTAGTAAACAATTACAATGTACATTATAGTTAAAAGCAAGTATTACATAAACTTTGAGTTAAGTCACTTTAATTCTAAGCGTGCGATATGTGTGAGTAAGTAATGTTGCGCCAATATCTGTTGGTGTACGCGAGACTACTTACATATTTTTAGTTTTGTCACAATAGGTAAAGCGATATTAGTAATCGAGTAACGTACATTATGCTGGATGATTCCTGGTTAGTGAATATATAATATATAGTACGTAACGTGCGACAATTATCTAACATCTTGCATATTAGTCCGCCTGAGACGCAACCCTTCACCGCCCTCATCCAACGAGCGGCGCACCCTCTAGCGACGCGGCTACGGAACCTTGTACTAATGCTTTTAAAACCAGAAACTTTGCTGATTAAATAAATGTAAAATTGTTATTAAGACCATAAACAAAACTTTTTTGACAAATCAAAACTTTGTACCAATTCTTAAATTTTTTTTATCTCATTTCATGAAATCCCTTTAGTGGTTACCTATACCAATAATATTGTACTAGTAGTTGCTTTAGTGGTTACCTATAATACCAATAATATTGTAATCGTATTTACTTCTTCTTTTTGGATGCCATAAATTCGTATATCATATTATATAATATCATTGGCATAATGGCAGAACTCTACCAGTTCAATACAATTATCTAAGTGGTATATTTTAACTCCTGGAGTGAGCGAAAGCTAGCTGGCTGGCGTTAGTGGCCGCTATTAGTTTAATAAGTTAAAATTTTAATTAGTTAATCCAGTTATTATACTTAAATAAGCTAGTTACTTAAATGAGTCACAAGTGGTCATTCTCGGTAGTTAGTCATGGCAGGGTCTCAACCAAAACGATGTAATCTTCACCATCCACCCATCGAGTGAGTCCATCGAGTCAGATTTGACGCCATTGAGAAAATACACGATACCTGCACCAATTTTTACACAAAATGCCACCAAAAAAAACAATTATATTTCATTTATAATAATACGTGCGAGTAGTAAATTCTAAAAGTGAATAGAAACAGTTTTTATTTGGATAAAAATGAGCATGAAGGTAAGGTCATGGCTTGATTTTGGTCAGAATTTTTATAAAAAAAGTAAATATCGGCATGCCCATTTCCCGAAAGGGGTAAAATATCATATGAATTGGTCACAACTACAATATATATCACGAAAATATAGGTATATTGGGCATATAATACTTAGCACGTCAGTTGTCTCTATTATTGTATATTTTCGAATGTTATATAATAGTTTTTGTTTTACGAGTTGATACCTATAATTAAGTCATTCCGTAGCGTAAAAATTTTTTGAAGCAAGCTATAATTGACGTTACTGAAATTTAAGCAAGAATCCCTATTCATAAATAAAGGTTACTTAGGCGTAATACATGTAGCTTTCGAATGCTCAAAGAATTTTTTAAATCGGCTCAGTGGTTTCTGGGTTCATTCGTTACAAAATTATAAGAATATAAGGTTTTTCTCCTTATAATATTAGTAACATAAGTATAGATAAAGATTCAACTTTTTTGTAGTTTGCGTGAATATTAATGCAGTGAGCGGAACAGTATTAGCCATCGTTATCGCGCGCCAACGACGTTAGCTAGATATAAGTAGGTATCGTGGAATAAAATGAAATGTTTTTTTTTTATTTGCCGAATATTTGTGTTTAAAAGTTGTTACAAAACAAGAGTTTTTAATAAAATCAACATATTCTACCACAATGTGGTGTGCAAATATTTTAACACTAAATTTATATTTATTTATTTATTAACTATAAAGCGATATATTTTATACCAATTATCTTGTTAACCCTGTCTACCATAAACTACCATCGTTTCCAAACCTATCAGTCAGGACAAGAAACAGCGAAACAAACTCCCCGGTAACCATGATTTCTTTAATCCAATTAAAGCTATATCAATATTAATTTGATGTTTTTATTAGTCAATCTTATCTTTTAAATAATCGTTTATGCTGTTACAAGTTTTCTCTAACAGTAAGTACCTTCTTAATTCTTAACCTGATTTAAGATTATCAAGATTACATTATTTTTATAAATCTTAAATTTTGATGACGCACTATTTCTAAAATGAGAAATCCCTAGCATTTTGGCATTTGTTTTAAACAAATAATTATGTTTTTTTTACAAAAACACATACAGCTAAGATATACATAAACAAGGTAAAGGTAAAATTTGAGCGTCTTAAAAAGTAGTTTACACGAATGTAACTGATTAACACTACAATTGCTTGTATACATTTATTTTGGATCCTTAAGATTGTTATTAATTCAACAGAATTTCCTCAAATAGGAATACCATATTGTATCACAGAAGAAACCGATCCATGATAAGCAAAAAGAGATGCATTAAAGCCTGCAACTTCTCTTATTCTTCTCAATACATACAAATACATACACAAATCCATGTGATTTCCAATTAGGTACAACATTTATCGATTCTTATGCCTAGAAAGTTAGTAGAATCTACATTTTCTATTTTTTTATTATTTAAAAATACGTATATTTTTGATCTCTTTATAATTTGCTTGAAATTCATCTAATTTTATGTTAGTAATATTTTTATTAAGGTTATTATCCTTGAACCATTTCATCACTTTATTCAAGGTTTTTGTTATTACTTCAACTAAATCGTCGTTATTTTTGCACTTAATAAGAAGGGCATTACCATCAGAAAATAATATGGAACCATAATCGATAGCATCAGTCAGACACCATGTATCATACAAACAACAAAGTTTCAATCAATCACGCGTATTCAATTAAAAATGAAAAAAGTAGCAAACGGTATTTTGTAAGTAACTAGTAAGTTAATTTCCAATTTTTCACTTCGATTTAGAACGACTGTTCCCAATTTATAATTTTTTTACATTCAATTTCAAAAATTAATTATAAAACGAAATTTATTAGTATAAAAGTACAATTTCAACTTTATTCTAGAACACTGAAAAATAATCTTTCTCACTATTTATTGTTAAACATTGATTAGTATAAGATTTGTATAAACCTCCGACACTTGACTGGCGCTTGTCTGGTCCAATGTTAAGCGTTACGTATATTATGTTGGAATATATTTTAATAATCATTTGTTTTTTTACTGGATTGTTATTTGTTTTGCGTACTATTATCTGTACTGACAACAAATTGATTACATTTATTCAATATTATTTGTCTCAATCGTTCATATTTCTCAACCTTAATAATTGTTTATGGTCTTAACCAACTAAAATTAACGGAACGGAGATTAATTTCTCCGTTTTGCTATTGTTGCATTACCAAAAATTGACAAATAAGGGTAAATAAAATATTCATAATGAAATATCATATAAGTTCTGCGGGAACATTAAAGCTCTGTTCAACATCAGCTAGGTACGATGTTACTTAAATATATAAATATATAATAATAAATATCAATATGCTAAAAAAGATATTTAGGTTCGGAAATACAAACAATAACTCGTTGGTTGATCACATACGTGTTAGCACAAATTAGTTTGAACGTGGTTCTTTTTTTTCTTTATATTTTATCTAATCATCGATCAGCATCGAGTACCGTTTAAAACGCGGGTGGAGTAGCGGGCGTTTAATATAAATAAATTAAAACATCTGACACTACGTAACCGCAATTTACACGAGACATTAATAAAATATCATTGATAGAAAGTAGATCATCTCTAGTGGATTAGGAATTGTCAAGAGACATTACATTATAATACGAGCAGTTACTGTTTTGGTAAAACGTATTGTAGTCGCGAGACGTGACGCGCCGTCGCCGCGCGCCGCACCGCTCGGCTACCATCTGGGGCGACGGCCTTGGGTCTCAATATGGTTGGGTCTAATTAGAATATTGTTTATTGTTAAACAATTTATACAATAGATAATAACTTATTTTGCATCAGCATTTGGCCCGCCGCGCCGCTTCGCCCGCTGCTGTTTCACCCGCGTGGACAATCTTTTCTTGAAATGAATAATCAACTTTCACATTATACAACAAATTTTAAGATCATAAATTTAAAATTAAAGTAATCCCCGTGTTGACCCGGGTCATCTGTGTAGAACAGACCATCTGCCTTGTTACCAGGCAGCTCGTAAGAGGCGAGCATAGGTTAACTGGTGCTGTGTAGCAACTCGACCGGGTAGGGATCCACCGCCTTACTTATTCCTGCCGCCATAATGACATTGTCATGTTCCGGTCCGGAGGGTAGGGTAACCGGTAGACTTGCACATAAGGTTTAACAACCCGACCACAGGGCAGCAACGCACCTACAACATCTATGGTGTCTATAGGCCTACATGGTGGTAGCTAAATCAGGTAGCGGTTGGGGTCGGAGACACGCTCGACCATCTCACCTGTGCTCACACTAGTCATGTTCAGCGTGAGTGCTTCGAATTAGGAAAGTAAACAAGCCGGCGAATTTTGTAACATTATCTAGAAATACTCACTGTCTGTAACGTCCAATGATGTAAATGGTGTGTTGTCAAACTGGGGCCAGGATCTAATGTAAGGCTCAGAAACTGATATTAATTAAGGTCATCGAGTACCCTCGTTAGAAAACAAAATATATTTTAAACTAATGAGACCCCTCATTGGTACAGTTCTAGCGATTATAATAGCCGCTGTAAACAACTGCATTATGAGTGCCCTTAATTTTTTTGCACTTGCTCGAAGGCATATCAATTATCAGTAAATCTGGTTAAAATGATGCCTTTGTTTGTCAAATTCTTAAGGCATATTATGATCATGAAGCTAAAGACACTACAACTTCACACATACGACAATATTTTATGTTTACCATATACGATGAAATATATAATCTCTGTTACAAAGTTTGCAAATGATATTATAAGTTATTAATTTGGTTTAGATATAGATATATCGAATTACATTTAAAGATGTTAAAATAAGCTTGATAAACCATCGTACATAATTAACTCAAACTTCGACATTAAATAATTTGCTTGTCGTAAATACAAACGTTAGGTTATATTAGTAGGTATCTAATATTTTCTATAAGTATATAAAGTATTTAATTATCGTATAAAAACAAACTTACTACACTCTGGTAAAACTAAATAGATAATTGGACATTTTTCCTCTGCAATGTATTTCTTTATCAAATAAAAACAAACGAACGATGTTTACTATTATATTTTATCAGTCTTTCTTAACTTGTAAAAAGCGAGATTTCGAATACACAATTGTATGCAGAGATTTATCTGTGGTTTTTATCAAAATCAAAATTAGCCGAGATCCGGGTATATCCGTTTTTTGTACCTGGGTATCTGAACACATCAGGTGCGGACACGTCAGATGCAAACACATCAGCTGGTGCGGACACATCAGATGCAAACACATCAGGTGCGGACACATCAGACGCAGATACATTTGTGCATCATACATATTTATTGATAACATCTCTATTTACCCGATCGGGTGAAAACAAACGGTGACCTAATTTTACAAAGTAGTTTTCTTGTAAGATTGCTATAAATAATAACATTATAAAGTTTGGCTAAAGTACAGTTGTTTATGAAGAAGTAAAAACGGCTTAGGTGTGCTGTGGAAAATGAAACTGGCGTATGTACACATTTAAGTATGGTTCCCTTATAGATTCGTATACACTCGTTACATATAACGATAGGTTGCCATACCCTCATAGTGCTGCCTTCCGCGAGGCTCTCAATGGTGTGACGTCATTATATTGATCGAGCCGCCATCCAGGCCGAGTGTGACATATGCGCACGCAGACTGCCACAACAATATAACTGAATAGACAAAAAAATATTTTTTTTTTGTAAAATATATTTTAAAAGTGCATTAAACTTAATATTTGTTGTTTCATATATATTTTTTTAATAGAAATGAAACTGGCAACACCTATGCATCACGTTAACTACAAACACATTTAGTGATTGCCCCCCAACACTTAGCACGCATGCGTGAAAAACATGCCAGAGAAATGACCTAACTGCACGGTGAAAAGGGTCCGTACTCTAGAGATAAAAATATACAAACGAATTTTTAAGGAAGAAAAAAAATTCGTCGCAGGCAGATTTGAACCGCGACCTTTGTTTTACACTGATGTTGTATTCCTAAAAAAATTTTAAATTTATTAAAGTAAGGAAATCCATTTCGAATCCTTATCGCAACTCATTTCTGAACGAAGTTCCTTATGGCGCGTTGTGAAAGGGGGTTTCGTTTATTTTTATTAAGTATCGATTAATTACTGAAGGAATTGTAATAAAAAAAATCTTAAACTTCGTTCCATCTGGGTGTCCCTTGACACCTTTCAACTTTTTTGTTAATAAAAGATTATACATTTTTTATAATCTAATTTGTATACGTATATTACATTACATCAAATCATATCAACATTACATTCATACTCAAATTAAACCAATATAACAGAGATTACAAATTTTAAGAAACCCGCGATTCTCGGCGGTACTTGTATTGTTGGCATTTATATGGACTTACTTTTATAATATCGCATATACTTATATTATATTACCTTTATAATATCACAAACAAGCACAGAGAGATAGAGAGAGAGATGTCAATCTTATAACTTCCCTCTTTTTCTGTTGGGGGTTAAAAAGAGGTCAAGTTGTTTTAGAATCCGTCCCTGTCCAGTTTTCGCAGTCGGTATTATTCGGAACAGTTCGTATGTTTCCGCGAACGCTTTCCAACCCTACCAGCAATGACTATACAACCCAAAAATCTTTAAATGTCTCCCAACCAAAATGGGAAAATATAAATAAATGTCCGTGAAACGATGTAAACAAATAGTTCTAACTTAAATATAGTCGTGAATTATATTTTAATTTTGAATGTTAAGTGTGTTTTAGTGCTTCGTGTTCTGTGTTACATCTTAGGAGAATAGCTATGGTAAAGTAGACAGTTTCCTCTTTATCCTTAGAACAAGTGCTTTTCTCTATATCTTCCTATTTAATAATCAAAGGCGTAAACTCTAGAAGTAGTAAACTGAATATACCTCTGACTAATGCTATACAATTTACTATAGATATGAAGTGACCTCTATTTTTTTTTTCAGATATACGCCATGAAAGACGTCGATGACGACGATGACTGATAAGGAAGTTAATAGAATGCTGGGTGAGTTTATTTCATAATGATCAATAGTTAAGTTTATCAATTATTATCGTGCGAGATATTACCAATTGCGCGTTGTAGGTAAAATATAAACAATAATAATATTACATATAATACATAGTCCGTCAATTAAGTATCAGTAACTTCTGAGACGTTAAGACTATTGACAAACGTGGTTTCTGTAAGGCCATGGAATACTAACGTTTCGCAATAAACTTCTCGATGATCTTAAAAGCTCATCATTAAATAAATTTCAAAATGTGTTAAGTCTACATTACACAAAAAAGGTGTTCAAAAGATGTTAGAATAGTTGTTTATTTATTAATAAATTATTCCCGTAGATTCTTGCGAGTGCATCGCTGGGCCAGTCTTGTCGAGATATTCATTGATATTGTTTATTATCAAGGCAAAACTTAGATATGTAACATTGCTATATTTATTAAAATATATTTTGAGAAAAAAATTATAGAAAAATACAAACTCGTTGAGTTTCTGTCGCCGGTTCCTCTCAGTGAGAGGTCGACAACCAATACGGTGGTAGATTTTAAAATATCATTAGGTAGGTACACTAAAGATAGATAGGTAGATAGAAAAATAGATAGAAGACATAGATAAAAAGGGGTCTATAATCGACCTCTTTAAACATCCGACGTTTGAACCAAGTCGCATTGGCCGATTGTAACTTGTCATTGCACAAATGAGTGTAAATGCATTAATTTTTTTAGTGTGATCTATCTATACTTGTAATAAAACTGTAGAAGAATGAATTTTGTACTTTGAATATATTTAAGAAATAGGTCTTTGTGCTTCAAACAGGACAGCAGAACACATTTTTAGAATTTTTGTCTGTCTATCTGTCTGTGTGAGATTCACGCTGAAACTATTGAAACTAACTGAAATGTCGAGGTTGGCTGGTTTTTGTCCCTTTTACTTAAAGGGTTTCTGTGAGAGAGGGGGCAAACCCAAATTCTAAACTTGGCTATAATTCATAACTCTCCGTCTGATTTGATTTATTGTTGACAGACAAAGCAAGTTTAAAGACTGTTCCAATTATTTCCGAGGCGTACGTTTCGTTGTTTAGGACGTTGACGACTTGAAACCCAGAATGTATATACATTGTGTATCTATAGGCAAGGTCTGTCTGTCTGTCAGTCTATATCCCGGCCGCGATTCACGCTAAAACTATTGAACCTATCGTGGAAAAAATTGGCTAACAGGTAGACTATGCTCCGAGGCAGGTTAAAGGCTTTTCATCCCGTTTAGTTTACAGATTAACTCGTAAGTTTAGTAGTTTAGATTATTACGGCCATTACAATCTGTATAGATTGTTATGTAGAATTCTGAATTATATGTATGTTTAATTAAGTATTCTGTACATCACTAGTACTACATCCTTACTAATATTATAAATGCGAGAGTAACTCTGTCTGTCTGTTACGCTAAATTGAGTACAGAGGTAGAGTTGACCTTGAGGAAGGACATAAGCTACTTTTTAACCGACTACTTTAAAAAGACGGTATATTTTTACGCAATAAGTAGGTATTATAAGTCGGAAAAATGTCAGCCCTTTGAAAATTGTTTGTCTTTGCTATTTAAATAATTCAAGCGGGCGAATCAGCGGGCGGAAAGCTAGTATTATTGTAAAATAAAGTCCTCCGTCGCGTCTGTGTGTCCATTCGCAATAAAATCAAAAAGTATTGAATGAATTTTCAAATAATTTTCAATAACAAGAAGAATTATTCCCGACGAAGGCTTTCAAGACTAGGGTGAATAAGCTGCTTCTAGCTTAGTATATCTTCATCCTTGAATACAACATCACTTACCATCAGGTGAGTTGTATGTCATTATACTGAGCTATCATCTATAAAAAAATTGATGTGATTGACCTTACAGTGTATGTTGACCTGCCATGTGTTATATCTAAAAATAATTTATTTGTTTGTTTCACCGATAGAGTGCTACATTGTCACTGAATCACGTCGTCGTATAGTATATTACCACCCGTGCGAAGCCGGAGCGGGCCATTAGTTAAAGATATTAAAAAAAATAGGCCTAGGTACTAAAAATGGGCAGCAGAACATATTTTTAATTTTTTTTTAATTGTCTGTGTGATGCTGAAACCACTGAACCTATGGTGAAGAAACTTGGCAAGCGAATTATGCTGTGTTCCGAAGTAGATTATGAGCTACTTTTTATCGTTTACTTAAGGGGTTTAGATAGGAATGGGGTAAATTCAAAATCTAAGCTTTCATAAACGTATATACTTATTATATATTATAATAAACTTGATTTTTTCCAAGCTCTAAGAAATTATTCTAAGATTCTGATATTCCAGATGTGACTCTTATTCTAAATTGTCAAACTAAATATTACACTTTTAACTTGAAACTCGGAATATAAATGACGTTGGTCATGTAAAACTGGCTGAAAGCCAGAAAGGATCAGAAAGGAGCATCGAAAGGATGTTATTCTCATGTCACATGTAACTGACACAGATATGTTCTAAGACTTTTCGTATTTTAATGCCCAGAGCGTGTCCACTATTTTTCTGCTAGATGAAGTAAATAAAATGCAACAATCACATTGGCTGGTATGTTGTAACTTTTCGCCTGAAGTCGCGGATTAGCTAAAATATAAACTACAAATGTTATGCTATTCAACCGTCAGCCTGTCTTTAGATATGATACGTTTAAAGGGTTTTTTATAGTTAAATAGTAAATGGTAGAACAAAATAATACGTTGGTACTCGAATAACGAATATGCGCCATTAGAGACTGATGTTATGGCGCCAGAAAAGGTAAGCCTTAGGTGCCAATCTGGTCGAATGATGACAGAACGCTGTCCCTTAGTGTGATCGGCAGTGGAGTAGTGTGTTCCAATAGTATACTGGCGGACGATATAATCATGGTTTGACCGCCTCGTTGGCCGAGGGGATAACATCTATGCCTAACCACATCAACTAACCGCGAGGCTCGGGTTCGATTCCCGACGGGGATGAATGTTTATATTTCCGGGTCTGGGTATTTCTATGTATTAGTATTATTGTCTAACACCCATAACACAAGCATATAATTTGCCTACTTTGGGGTTAGATCAATTTGTGTAAATTGTCCAGTGATACTTATTTATTTATGGTGTAAACATAATTATCCATTTAAATATCCTCCTTGTGTGATCATTGGAGCCGCTCTGTGTTACATATTCATATTCTGCGAATAGATAAACCAACATAAGTGTCTCTGCTGTAGGACGATTCTTACTCGGAGAAGCAACATCCTCAACTGTGGCCATTACTCATGATGTGCACAAACCATCCATCAGTCCCTAACAGTCGTTCATCCAAGCCAATCGCGTTGTTACTTGTATATCACAATGATAAGGTCATTACATAAATAATAAATATCGCATTACTCTCAGATAACTTTTAGATCGTTTACCACATACAAAGATCGCGTGTGCTGATTAAAAATAGTTTCAAGGTGTAACGACGATGCTTCGAAAGAGAAAGATTGATCCTGGAAAGTCAAAGGTTTGGGCTGCGATAACCAAGAGATAACTCTCGGTTCGAGTTATCGAACTACTATTAAGTAGTTTTACCGTAGAGTTAGTCGATAAAGGTTATGTGGAAACGTAGTTCGAATAAAATATATTAAGTGTTTGATAACGTTCGGCACAAATTCAAGTGTAAAAAGAAAATACCTTGGAACTGATAAGAGATAACTTTTTATCTTGGGATGAAGATGATTGTTTTAATGGTGTTTTTCGCAGAGTTTATACGTTTAGTGAAACTACTTTTGTATGAGCCGACGAAAAGCGGGGAAGTATTGAGAGAGAATGAGCGAGACAGAGGAGGTAGTTTTATGTTCATTATATTAAGTGTTTTTGTCGTAGTTTAAATTTCGTGTGGCTCCCGGTCCCGTTTGTAAGTCTGTCTGTCATTAATTTTGCGATAAACTCAAAAACTACTGAACGCAATTTCCTCTCATTTTCACCAACATTTACAGTGGTTCATGAGAAAGGCTTACATGTTCATTTTTTTTTAAACTGGTTAAGATATATTTTTTTTATAACAATAGAAGGAAAACAAGCAGATATAGACACCAAAGGTGGAAATGGTGTTCGGCCACCCTGAGGCTTGGATAGTAAGCCTCTTGCGTGAATATGTTTACCGGGTACCCTACCCTCCAAATCAGCACACAACAATGGCGAGCACTGCCGCTATTGGGGAAGGATTAGGTAAGGCGGTGGTACCAATCCTGGCGAGTCGTTTCAAGACACTACCACCTAGTCAATGTCACAGTGTTGGTGACAATAGACCCTGTGCTTGCTTCTTACGAGCTGCTTGGGTGGAAGGCAGTTGGCCTATTCTACAACGGAACTCGGACCAACACGTCATTTAACATATTGGTGCTTTCATTGATCGCCAAAACTCTGTGATTATAACAAAGTGCTGTGGGATGTTCCTCTTTAGTATAGTACAAAAGAAGTTGCGACGGATTATGTCAATATTTAAAGATTTATTATTCTATTCTCTTTTCCACTGAGTCACACGAAATCTGTTGCGAACAGGCCGTCGTAAATATCGTGGACGAAGTTGCGTGTAAGTATCGTGGACGTATAAAAACACATGATCAACTTATAATTCTCAAAATACCGCCTCCTGCGCTGCTATAAGTAAACCTAGTATATCATTTGAAACCAAAATAGAGCCGACCTGTCGTATCGCCATATTGAACGTGTTATCATCACACCAGCCTTGGGCCGAGAGTAGGAGGTTGCAATACTAGTGAGTTATCTATACTAATATTATAAAGAGGAAAAGTTTGTTTGTTTGTTTGTTTGTTTGTTTGGTTGTAACGAATAGGCTC
>DVZL01001701.1:0-16955 GCA_018236625.1 Lasaia peninsularis
AATGTCACGATGTTGGTGACAATAGACCCTGTGCTCGCCTCTTACGAGCTGCCTGGGTGGAAGGCAGTTGGCCTATTGTACAACGGAACGCGGACCAACACGGAAAGGCTTCCTCGGTAAAGATAGTTTTGCCAGTAGCATAATATAGTATGTATATTTCTTATCATCCGGATAAGCGACTACTTCATTGTCTTATATTGTAAAAAAACCTTTTAACATGTTTCATTTTTACGATGAATCATCGTAAGTATAAAAGTTACATAGATAGGAACAGTATATCTGTACTCGCTACGTTTGGAGTGTTTATTTATTTTTTAAGTAACTTATTGAACACATCTGATATTGCAAAAAAAAGTTATAAAATATAAAAACAGCACAAAAATAGAGCTTATTTCTCGACAGGTGCGTTACAACCTACCTGGAATAAAAGAAAACACAAATAGAAATATATACTTAGGTAGTATACAAAAATACCAAATGAAAAAGAGATGTACTCTTTCACATATAACTTATAATCGAAAATTATCTTTTAAATAGCCGACCGGTTTTGAGTTTTACAGCATCATCAGGGCTAAAACTTAAGTGAGTAACTCGTGACTCAGATTTCATAAGATCTAGACTTATCTAGATCAATCTAGGTGCCAGATTTCAGCGAAATTGTCAGAACCGTTTCCGAGGTTGCAGGTATAAATAATTAAATAAATATATAAACAGGAACTGCTCATTTAAAAGTATTAGATAACAACAAAATGTAACTCCCACAATTATACTGATAATTATTGCAGTGTAAATTAAATCCAGTATCGTCTATTAAGAAACATCTCGTAGATATATAAATAAATTGCAAGTATCGTCGTAGTATGTAAACCCTAATTTAGAAGAATTTATAGTATTTCTGCACGTTTAATATTCTGTAGCGATTTTAATATTAACTAATCATCGTCCGCGACAAGAGCTCTAAAACTTTAATGTCATAGATTAACTGAGTCTTAATTGTCATTTTCCGGTTAATAGTTCGGGTTAAATTATTCTCAATAACCGTTGTGACCATCGACTCTTATATTCAAACATGCTTGTAATATTATTAATAAACATTTTCGTACCAGAGGAGTTCCCTCTGCACTTAAACTGTACAAAAATTTACTTAATATAGTAAATAAAATTGAGTAATTGTAAAGAAAAAATATTTTTCCTTCATCGTATGTATTTTTGTGTAACACGTGTCAGTATTTTTTAAATTTTGCAATGTGAAGGGGGATAATCTATTAAGCATCTACAAAAATTTATTTGTATGTATGCTAAATAACTCCAGTTTTAATTATAATGTTATAATTATATTTTTTTATCCATGACTTATATATTAAATAAATTAGTTGAGTAATATTTATTTACACAAATAATTTATTCAAATAACCTCCAACCTTTTCTGCTTCTTTAAAAAAATCTCCTCTAACTTTCCGCCATTTCTATTGGCCATTCACATTACTTGATCAATGACGCGAAGTCAGTGGGAAACCGATAATAGAGTGTAATACATACAAATATTTAAACATTAAGTTTGCTATGACAGACTATATTTGTTTTATTTAACATTAACATTTAAACATATTAATAACACTATTTTTACTAATTAAATACAAAAAAATACTGAGATGCGTGTCGCTTGAGATCGTGGCAACACCAGTTATATATTCGTGATTTTATGGCACACTTAGAAATAAAAAAAACGGTAGTAAAAATTCAAAACGGCAGTCACTAGACACCATATTATAATAAAATCGGCTATTTCATGTAGGGTTCTGGTAAATATGTATTTCGAAATTACTTTTAAGTTTCTTTTTATTTTTTATTTAATTAATAAAAATAACTTATATAATTTAATTATGTAATAAAGTAGGATTTATAAGGATTTAAATTTAGCCTTTGTTTCTTGCAATCTTTTTTTATCAGACGGAATTTTTGTTTATAATAATATTATGCTTCTGGATTCCATATCTAATGTATTCACTACATTAGTAATAATATAAAGTATAATACAAATAAGAATATTACGTTCAACAAAATTAAATGCTAACATTTTGTAAATAATATTTTGGTAATTTGGAATTGGTTTTGTGCTCAATATGGCGACGGACTTACCACCTGTGACATCATCAATTTACCAACAATAAAATGTAATTGTTGCCATTTTAATTATTACATTTCAAATTTATGTTAATTTAGGCCTTCTGATTGGCTGTCTGATATTTGCTATATTCATTATCTTACTCATTTTGGTCTTGCATGTTATGTCACTACATAATATAAAACAAAGTCACCTCCCCCTGTCTGTCTATGTTTACTTAAATATTTTAAATACGCAACTAATTCCGATATATTTTATTAGATAGTGTGATTCAAGAAAAGGGTTTTTATGAATAATATATAATATAGTAGAGAATCTAGAGAGAATAATCGTCTTTGTGGTGTAACGGTACAGGTGTCGCCAGTTAAGACCGTTTGTCACGTAGGGTCCCAGGTTCAATTCTCAGGTCGGACAACTTGCCTTAAATGTTTTTCAGATTTTTCTGAGTAAGCATTATATTGCCCGGATTGGAATGTGCCCGAAGTGGCGATAAGCTTTCCACCTAACACATCAGGGCCCTAGTACCTTGGCAAATCGTGGGTGTGTCGAGTCGTGGATATACAAGCACTCCTCAGCCTACCCCTTCGGGGATAATAGGCGTGAATGTAATTTTTTATAGTAGAAAAACACACAAACAAGGTTTAAAAAGGTCTACAAAAATGTACGCGATGACATTATGTCTATCTCTTAGGGTTAACCCACAATAAGCACTTTTTATCTTTTACTTTTTACTGGAAATAATGGCTTATTTACGAAACAATTTTAAGCAATACAGCATAAATCATTATCCAATTAAGTACCTGAAACACATTTTACATTTAATGTAGATCAATATGGCGCTTACAGCATGAGATTTGAATTAATACATTGGAAGATATTACAGATTTAAAATGGAGGGAATTATTACTGAATGACATAGTCTATATTTACACCACCATTTAGGTCGCTAGTAAATTAATAAATATGTAAATAATACAACTACAGTCGTTGATAAATGCCAGATGGTTTTCATTTCATATATTTTATACATATATTAAAAAAAATAATAAAAAAATTAATAAATGTGTATGTGTGTGAGCGTGTGCGGGAGTGTAAGTGTATGTATGTGTGTATGTGTTCTTTCAAGTGAATGGGTTTTTATTTGTTCATATTTTAAAACACATACAAACCATCGCTATGAAATGTATATGAGACCACCTTTGAAGTAGAGCCTCCTGCACGAGACACGAATCATCAAAAAATTTCCAAAAACCGCATACATGAATTAAAAACCTCCTTTTTAGGTTTCCTTACCATATTACTCAAACTTAACTGAGAATAAAATAAACATGACTTTACATATTTCTTCTACTCGGCTGTCCATTTGTCTGTCTGTCTGTCACGAGGCTGTATCTCGTAATCGCTAGGAAGTATAAATTTTTCAGGGTATATGTATTTCTATTGCCGTCATAACAACAAATACTATATATAACCAGAATACTAATAATATTTAAAAGAAGGCTCCCATACAATAGACGTATTTTTTTTTGTATTTTTCAGGGGTACGGAACAATTCAATTGCAAGTCCTTCTTGCACTTGTTTTTATTTTATGGCGTTTTATCAAACAACGATTGATATTAAAATATTCGCCCAAAACAATTACCTAGCGGGTTAAGTAATAAAACAATTATTCCAGTAATAATTTTGATTACTTCAACAATTAGTAGGTAATTATCTCGTAAAAACGATACAATTTCATATGATTGTAAATCATATTTAATTACTTTTTTGCCTACCTTACGATTAAGGTCTTATGTTAATATAAATTCTTAGATGCATTTTTAGGCTTCTGTACAAAAGGGTAAGAGAATGGAGCCCTATAAATAAGACTTTTGTACTAGATGGTAGAGTCTTGCAACGACTCTCTCGGATTTGTACCACCGCTTTTCCTATTCCTGCCACAATAGCGTCAGTGCTCGCCATTGTCGTGTTCTGGTTTCGAGGGTAGGGTAGTCGGTAAACTTACTCACTCAAGAGGCTTACCATCCCAGCTTCAAGTTGGCAACACACCATTTCCACCTTTGGCGTCTATAGGCGAGTGTATTTCTTACCATCAGGAAATCTGTCTTCTTATTTCCTTCTAATATCATAAAAAAAACTCCGCTGTCCGTCTGTCTATCACCAGGCTGTATTTCGTGAACCGTAAAAGCTAAATTTTCTAGCTTTCTTTCATGTTTCTTTAAAGTTCTCAGATGATGTATTTCGATTGCCGCTATGACAACAAAAAATACTAAAAGATTTACACAATACGATGCTGTTTAGATACATGACCCACCTAAATTATTTTAAAACATACATAGTTAGCTTTCAGAGAGCTTTAATTTTTCTAGCTTATAATACTTATTGTGTAAAAATATACCCTCTTTGATTGTAGCCGGTTAAATGTAGCCTATGGGCTGTTCTTATGTATAAGCTATATTGTTAATTTTGTTAAAAATCAGTTCCGTATTTTTTGCGTGAAGGAGTAATAAACACACACACACACACACACACACACACACTTTTATTAACTTTTGCACTCATCGATACAAATAAATAAAATTGAAGTATCTATGTGTGATATAAAAATAACCGCTTTTTACTAAATGCATATGTATGTTTACAAGGTAGCACATATACCAAAATATTTTTTACCATTTTGGTCTTTCTGTCTGTTTGTCTGTTTGTTCCTGCCAATCTCTCAATTTCTGAAATGGCTAGACTGATTTTGACGGGACTTTCACTGGTATGCTGGCGTTTACCACACAAATACCTACACTGGGAGTCGAACCAAGCATGCCGTATGTATGGTAGAATTAGTCAAAAGCTTTTAAAATAAATATAAATAAACATCGTTACGTCTATATTCCCGAAAGGGTAGGCAGAGGTATACCCACTATTAGCCGGCGATATTAAATTCATTGATGTGACATGTGGTTAGTCCGTCACCATATTGGGCACAAATGTTTTTCAGAGAACAAGTTGCCCTACCTCGTAATCGAACCTGGGACATCAAAGTCTGACACCAACTCCACTCGACACCAGACGCGATAAGGTTTTAATATACAAATAAATAATTAAGCTTAAGCATCGCAAAATGAGTCATAATAACTTAAAAAGATAATACCAGAATCTATATTTTTATCGCTACGAACTCAGTCATTATTTTCGCGTTTTTGTTCTTTTATCTTCAGCCGGTATTTTTAAATGCAAATAAAACAAACGCTAACGAGACCTCCTTAGATAATATTTAATGTAAAGATTTAATATACGCGTGTTTAACATTATTATTAATCCTCAATGTCATCATTGTATCAATTATTATACAGGAAATATAATAATTACAAAAATAACAATTGATTTTTCAAAATTAAACAAAACCATGTGTGGAATAGATCATCTACCTCCCTGCTATAAAAATAAAATTAATAAATATCGTTCCGCCCTTATCCCCGAAGAGGCGGACAGATGTACATACTATAGTTTGTCTAAATCCCCCGTGTGGAATAGATCATCTACCTCCCTTATATAAAAATAAAATAAAAAAAATACATTTTCGCCCTTTTCCCAGGTGTACTTACTATTACGCACCCACAATTAGCCAACGATATTAGGTTCTAGGACGTGCCAGGTTACAAGTTTTTCGCTTTTGTTTCTCGTAAAAATGCAATCTGAGGTAAGATTATCAGGTTATATAAATGATATTATAAAAGAAAATATCTGTCTGTATGTTCTTATTTAGTAGTAATGTCGACGTTTAAAATCAATAACTCTAAAACTATAAAACTATAGCACTATCCCGCGACTTTGTTAGCATAATTATAACACTCTAGCAAAATACTATTAATTTTAGTTTTATTTTTGACAATGATAAACTGCAATCCCCACTTCTTCCTCCAATTCATTAAAACTGCTGCTTACCTGGTCTATTAGCTAGCGCTTCGGACTTTCATTCTGGTAGTCCTCGTTCGAACCACGTCATGTACCAACGAGTTTTGGAGGCCGTAGCCAAAGATGGACTCCAATAACTGAGACTCCGCTTTCCGTTCGTCTGTTTGTCTATCATCAGGCTGTATCTCATGAACAATAATATCAAGAATGTTGAAATGTTCACAAATTATTGTATGAATGACGATGAAATAAATATATAAAAAGAGGTTCCCATACAAAAGTGTGAATTTTTCATCGTTTTATAGATCACTTATAGTATTATTTATACGTAACTCTTTGTGCACGAGTCTGACTCGTTCATTTTCTGAGTGTTTTACGGTGAAGGGAAAATCTCGAGAAAACCCAGATTCGTATATTCGAATTCGACATACCTAATCTATGATTGGACCTGATTTCCCTTCTGGGTTGAAGAGAAAATAGTACTCGCTTTGTATAAAAACTAGGATTCTTGTTTAGATCTTTTGTTTAATGATCCCGATATTTCCTGATACAGAAACGGGATAAGGTTATAACGAACATTAGTTGTGGGAGTGTAGAAGTAACTCTGTCTGTCTTTCAGTCTATTAAGCTTTAACAGACTGAAAGACTTTACTTTTGTATATAAAATATTAATAATATTTTGGTAACATACACGTAACACCATTGATTGTAAAATTCCACCCGCACTTCACCCGCGTTTTGTGTTATTAAAATAATTATTTTTAATAACACAGATACATTTCAAAGGGCCGGAATTATTTTGACTTATAATACTTAATACTTAGTGCTTGAAAACAGACCCTGTTTTTAATGTCGTCGGTTAAAAAGTATTCTGTATCAAATTTCATCAAAATCGGTTCAGTGGTTAGGCGTTAAAGCATAACAAACATTTATATAGAGAGACATTCGCATTTGTAATATTAGTAGAGATTAGATTGGCAAGTGGAAACGCACCATTAGCATATTATGTGGTGTTTAAAAACGTCGGATCCTTCTTTTATCAATGTTAATATAAATAATTCAAAAATTATAATATAATATAATAATATTATGTATTTAAAGCTACGTATTTGCTTTAAGGTAAAGATGTAGCTTGAGATAATTTTCTTAACTTGGACTTTATTATCATTTAAATGGTTGGTTTGTCTGTTATGATGTAATCGTATACGGTTATTTGTTTTAATATGATTGTTGCCGCAGCTCCATTAATTAAGAAAAAATGGACAAGTGCGAGTTGGGCTCGCGCACGATGGGTCCGTACCATTATCTGTGACAATTGCATAAAAATCTTGTTTGTTGTATGGGTTGTCCATTTAAATATTAATTTTATTTTGTTTTTCGTATTTTTATAGTGGCAACAGATGTGAAAATTTCAACTTTATATCTATCTCAGTTTACGAGATACCTGATTACAGATAGAGAAACAGTAATAGAGCCCCGTTTTTATTCTTTAGGTTTTAAACCCTTAAAAATTTAATCTTTTAGTATGATTAAAATTAACTAGAAGTTTATTTAAATGTCTTATTAATGTAAACTTGAAAAAAAAAATAGAATTAGCTATCAAGGTTATGATCAGTATTTTTTATGAAGTAGTCGTGCAATTCGCACGCTTAGAATTAAAATGACCGAATTAAAAAAATGCAATTTGTGATAAACGAGCAAGAAAGTTTTTAAAAATTATAGTATTTAATACATCTTGATATATTTCTTTCGTGTTTCGAAAACCATTGGTTGCAACCAAATTTGTGGATTAACCTCTTGAGTACATTATTACAATGTGTGTTTATATTTATAGTTAAATGGTAAAGTCGAGTATTACACAAATTTTGAGTTAAGTCATTTTGATTCAAAGCGTGCGAATTTTAGTAATATATTCAAACTCAAAACCCGTTCTAAATTAGATATTTGCGTATTTTATTTAATATCAATACTTTTTTTTTTCTTTTTTTTACACTTCTAAATTTATATTAGTCCTAGATGAACATATCGCGCAAACTCTTCGAACATTCTTGTGGCGCCATTTTTTGACATTTGACATTTTTCTATCACAGATTAAGTAAAAATAAAAGAGCAGCACTGTGCTCTGTAGCAAAGCGAAACTATACACTACGGTAGTATTTTATTAAATTTCAAGTGTAAATATGAATCTTCCAATTTATCTTACATTCAGGAGGTGGAGATAAAAAGTGACGCAACTCCTTGAATGTCTCTCCCCGATAGAGATAAGAGGGGGGACGTTATCTCCACAGAGATTTCACGTTCATTATCAGTGTTGTCACAGATCGCTAGGGCGTATTGTTATGAAGATGGGTAGAAGTTTTAAGATGTGTATGTCAAAACTTAAATGAAATTTTCTCATATGAAGGTACGAAATCTGATTTGTTATTAATATCTTCGGTATAAGGGAAATTTGTTTTGACGTGAAATATAATATATACGGACATATACTTAAACAGTCATAATTTTAGTAGATTCAATATCTATCGTAGCATATTGCTACGTATGGTTTAAAGTGCTACGCTAACGTAGGTGTTTAATGAATGCAATGACTACGATCAAAGTTGAACATTTCTAATTTCTATCGTCGGCATTTGGGGAATTTCACAATTTGGAAATAAAAATTTGAGTGTTTTTTCTTATGCTATATGAGAATAACGCGATACATATAGATATACAGTAAAGATAATTTATATTTTAAATTAGAAACACATGTACTTTTTCAGATATAACTTATAATTGAAAATTATTTTTTAAATAGCCCACCAGTTTCACGTTTTACATCATCATCAGGGCTAAAACTTAAGTTAATTTAAAATATAAATGTGTGGGAGTTTCACCAAGCGCCAGCAATGAAAAATAAAGAATACTAAAGATAATATTGACACGTTGTAAACTTACTTAACCTTTTTGTGTAATTCGTTTTACCGGCTATTGTAACCTTTAAACTTTAACTCAATGGCGAGCACTGATGTTATGAGTGCAGAAATAGATTAGGAGGTGGCAGTCCGGACGAGACGTTTGCACTTCCAAGCGGGCGATGAGCGAAGGGATGTATTAACCCTGCTCCAGAATAAGTATTTTGATAATAAATATCCTCACGCCTATCTCCCTGAAGCGGAAGGCAGAGGTACATACTATGTAATTAGCTGACAATATTAAGTCCCATGATGTGAAGGTGGCAAGTCCGTCAAATTCAACGTAAGCAAAGTCATGTTTTACAGATAAATTAAAAAGAAACTCCAAGAATAAATTGCCCCAAACAGAAATAGAACCTTCTCGTACGTCAAAGTCGGAATATGAATAAGCTCGACCACAGAGGCGATTAATATTTATAATTTTAAATAATATCTGCTACAGTAAAAGTTGCCGCTCATTTTGTTTATTCTATTCCATTCTAGATAGTGTTTTATTATCTTGATGAATTTCAAAATACAGTTAACAGATAAAATAAATATAAACGTCGGAAAAAATTTTAGCGGGAATCATTGTTTTAAGTATTACTTATCTGTTCCACGAACACAGATGGTTGGGTTTTAAAACGCAATTAATTGGAGGCTAATTAATATTAAGAATATGTTTACAATTACTTCATAAGTATTTGTTATCTTTGACGTTAGTGAAGTTTTTGTGCTAGTACAACAAAGGATATTTATCAAGTCAAGATAATAATAAAATCCTTTATTTCACAGCAAAAACAACGTAAATAGAAACAGGTCTAATGCGAGTTGGATTCGCGTACGTAGGTTTTATACTATTCTGCATAAACGCCAAAAAATAACGTTTGTTATATGGAAGCCTTTAAATTTTTATTAATATAATACATATAAACAAATATCTCTTTTATTATATTTTTATTTAAGTTATTTCTAGATAGATTTCTCAGTACTATTCTCATGAAGTTCTGTAATTATTTGATACCCAAATAATTAACTAATATAACATAAATTTACTGACGGCCAAAATGTTTATATGCTTTATAATCTATGCTTTTAATTCTTATTGAGCCAGAGTTAATCTAGAATCGAAAGCTGTCAAATAAATATTTAACATGTGAAAAATTTACTGACAATTCTGCGTTTCGAATTTAAATAAAAACAAAGAGACCATAAGCGCATACCGTTTAAAAAAGAGATAGAAATAGTTCTATCACGGTTGCGTTTGTTCGAGATTATTTAAAGTATACGATGAATATTAATATGGTAGACTAAAGTCAATTCTAAACCGCAAAAACTTTGTGTTAATTGGCTTAAAAGTTTAAACCATTCGAAACGCAATCAGCAATTTTGATAAACATTTAATGTATTTATTTCGTAGACCATAAAAAATGAGATAAAGCTTCAAAACTTCTCGATTTTTAAGTTGCATATAAAAATATTAAAAAATTAACACCATTTTAAAACCGTAGCTTTCAGCTTTATCATATGAATCGACCGTTCTACTTTCGTATCTACGAAATATTAAAGATATAATACTCAATAAAATTATAATTAAGTTCAGCCCCGAAAGACCGAAGTAATTAGAATGTTCTTGCCTCATGTAATATTTTAATTTAAAACAATTTGCACATATTTAGTTTAATTATCACGTTGGAAATCTTTTAATTAAGATCACTAACATAGAATGTATGAATGCGGAGGTTTATCTCGGTAACAATCTACATACTTATCCGAATAGACTAGTTTGAGAAGCTCGGTTTTTCGGTAATTAAAATCAAACACCGTTGATTAATGTTTTAGTTACGATGATAAACTTGAAATACTTTTACCCGACTGCGAATAAAGATTATGGTTTACGCGTATTTTCGACTGAGGAAGAATTGAACAAACGGTTTTCAATGAGACTTTTTTTTATATTTGTAACGTCAGTGGTCTAGTGGGATCCAATTTCGGTAGTCCACTATCAAACCTTGACATGTACCAATAGTTTTTTTTCGCCTCTTTGGTGTAACGGTACAGCTGTCGCCTGTTAAGATCGTTTGCCGCGTTGAGATGTGGGTTCGATTCCCAGGGCAACTTTTCTTAAATGTGCTTCAGATTTTTCTGAGTAAGCATTACATTGTCCGGGATTGAAATGTGCCCGAAGTGGCGATAGGCTTGCCACCTATCACATCAGAGCCCTAGTACCTTGGCTAATTTGGTGTTCTAGTATATCTACTGGACTTACGAGTCGTGGATATACTAGCACACCCCTGCCTATCCCTGCGGCGATAATAGGCGTTGAGGTACTTTTTATGTACCTCATATAAAAAATATTTTTATGCAGTGAAAAGGCTTTTATGAAGGCAAGAAATACACGACCACTCAAGTAGACCAAACTGAGAAGACGTATGAACTCTACCTTCCTAACCGGAACGTGATAATAGCGAGCATTATCGTCAAGACGACAAGAATGAGTCGTTTGTACTTATCTGGATGAATACTCGTAAAACCATACCACCTAGTATACACTCGTAAAACATTACCTACATTTACATTAATTTACTTACTTACAACTGGGTAAAAAATCTCTGACTGTTCTTACGACTCTGTGCTCTTACGACAAAGGTGCGGAAAACCGGATTAGTTTAATCGAATTCAACCTATTCAGGGTTGTCCTAGATCAGGGCTAGTCAACCTTCCGAGTTGCAGACGTGAGATCGCAGTTTTTTACATAGAGCTAACACTAACTAACTGTAAAAACTAACACTCTTAGATTGCCTCCGTCCGTTTCGAAGTAGTTCAATCATAAATACTATGAGACGAGAATTTTACATATTATACTAATTCTATACAGCTAATGCTGTGCCCTCGGTTTCATCCGCGTTTTTCTTTAATTATTTTATACATTTCTAATATAAAAGTAGCCTAAGCCATTCCTCATTACATCAGCTATCTGCCAGTGAAAGTCCCGTCAAAATCGGTCCAGCTGTTTCAGATATAAGCGGATACAAAAGAGAGACAAACATTCAAAAAATGTTATTTTGGTATGTGTACCTACTGTTGTAAATATACAAATCCGCGTAGTAAAAAGCGGTTATTTTAATATTATATACAGACACTCCAATTTTATTTATTTGTATAGATTAGATTTCATTGAAGTCACATGGTTATTCCGGACTGACTGTATTCAGAAAATAATTTTAAACTTTGCCACAAATGACGGTCTCCTATTCAACCACTCCTTGATCTTAGCATGAACATGAATCGTCTATTTTAAAGAATATAACGACCTGCATTTAAAAAAAATCTTTTCTCCCAATATTCCATATTTCCACTACACTACACTTTCACTGGACCACTTTACCCCACTTTCATATTAACGTAACCAACTTCCATAAAAGATATAAATGTTTTCCGTTACTATAAAATATTACGACTTCCATGTGACCGGATATGCGCCGGTTTTCCAATAGGCCTCTGATTGAGTGACATAATACTGTTGGCTAATCGTGGTTATGTTAGTTAAACTTCTTTTCTTCTCTTTTAGGTTTAACGGAATTTAAAAAGTGATGGTAATATCCCGGATGGGATAGGCAGAGGTATTTTAGGTGCTATTGTGTTACAGGTGACGAATATGAAAACCTGAATTCATATAAAAACTTGAAGGGAGAATAATAAAAACTTAAAAAAATATATTTTTTTAACATAATTTTTTTTTGTACTGCTTTAAAAAATATTCATGTCTTTAGAATGGTTGGACGATGTGTATCTCGTATTTTTTGTAAGTGTTGTTAGAAGACATAATATATGTTTTCTGTTTAAAAGTAGATGCTATATAGTTAGTAATTAATTTCGTTTGATGAAGTAGTGATTGAGCTAATAATACGGAGCTTTGTTAGTCGACTTTAAGGAGGAGGTTTTCAAATTGTATAAGTTTTTTTATGAATGTTACGCGATTACGCTATATGTATTTTGATTATTTTTTCATAAGAGAGTTCATATATATTTTATAGGAATAATTTCAGAGTTTTTGAAATATCAACAAAGTAAAAAAAATTACACAAATAACATTTTTGATTAATGTAAAAATGAGGCATGTTGCGAAGGTTTGGTCATGTAGAAAGAATGTAAGATAAAAGATTGACAAAACAGATATACAATGAGAATGTGGATCGCTGTAAGTACCTTGTGAGACCTACGTTGACATTCCAAAACCAAATTACTCGTGTACCTATAATCCGAGTCACCGAAATCGATTTTGTATAGAGTAGTGAATGTGGAGGAAGCTAAACAAGTATGTGGGAGTCATGACACTTGGTTTCTGATACTCTCTGCCTACCTGGTAAGGGAGCTGACGTGAATATATCGCTTACAATCAAAGTGACCGAATTCAAAAAATGCAACTTGTGATAAATGAGCAAGAAAGTTAGGTATCAAAAATTATAGTATTGAATTCATCTTGATATATCTCTTTTGTGTTTCGCAAACGATTGGTTTTAACTAAATTTGTAGATTAGCCTTTTGAATACACAATCACAATGTAAGTTTATAATTATAGTCAAATAGTAAATCGAGTATTCCATAAATTTTGAATTAAGCCACTATAATAATAAGCGTGCGATATGTATGTATGATGGAAGTCAGTTTTTTGAAGTTTTTAGTATTGTATTCGAATTATTTAACGATTGCTCATAAAATATCTAATTCCATTGTTTTGTTGATTGTAAGTTTTTTACCCAAAACACTTGGTTATCTGGAGGTAACATCGTGGCCGGGGTTCGCTATCTGTAGTTTGGATCGCGGGGCAATGCTTCAGCGCTATCGTGGGGATCTCGCTTTTTTACTCATAAAATATGACGGGTCGAAATACAATCGGTGTGTTTATCGGAACGCCTCGATTCTAAATATGCCCCCGATGGTAGGGGAGATTCTCATAGATGCAAAGATAAATTTTTAGTTTTCATAAAATATTTTATATGATGAAAGAATGACAGAACAGATATACAATGCGAAAGTGGATGGATGTAGGTACCCGGGAAGAACTAGGTTGACACTCCACGACCAAATAGCTCAAGAATCATACGAGGGTGGTGTCAAAAGTCTCCGAAATCGTCTGGAAAAAGAAAGTTAGGCAAGTGTGCAGGGATTTGCATTCGGTGCTCTTTGCCTACTTCACAAGGGACCTGGCGTGAAGATATGTATGTATTTTATACTAACCGTCCATCCGCGTGAATTATCTTAATAACACAGATAACTTTCAAAGGGGAAAACTTTTCCGACATATATGTATATATTATATATATAATTAAGTCGGAAAAGTTAGAAAAACGACTCGTAAATCCCGTAGATATATTAGACCACCCACGATTAGCCAAAGTTAAATAAATAAATCCACTATAAACAAATCTACATATAAGATTATATTTTTGGTCTATTATTCAGTCTATTTTTGAAACGAAGAAAAATATTTTGATGAATAACAAAATGGTTTCTCGTCGATTACAAACGATTGGTGCCATCAGAGATAATTCTTGACCTTTCGAATTCAACGCCCTGATCTCAAATCAATTAAAAAATGCATGATCGTTCTTTGAAGATGGAGCATGTCAAAACAATTGTGAAACCAAATACTGCAGTTTTTACCGGATATAAAGAACTTTTGATTTACTCTTTTTTATGAAGACTCCTCGTTGGTTAAGAGTTCAGAGAAAACATCGAAATCAACCCCGAGGCCCAGGTTCTATTTGAGTAAACATTTTTTGTTATTAAAATAAATTAAATAAAAAAAAACTTTTTAAAAAAGCTTTTATTTAAACGCTAGTAAGATAGAACTGCATTAAAAAAAATATTCCGCCATCTTGGATAGTCCACCATATTGGATTTAGAATGACGTCTAATTATTTTTCGAGTTGTTCTCAACGAGCCCTTTTATTAGATATCCATATTGTAGATGTGCATTAAAAATAACTATTTCACCATCTTAGTTAGTCTACCATATTGGATATAAAATGACGTCACGTACCTTATCGTGAGTTGTCATCAAAAGTAACGTGTATACAAAATTGGATAAAGATATAGACTTCAAAATTGAGTTCTAAGATTCCACCCGAACATACATACATACAATGCAAGTTAAATAAAAGCTTTTAATAAATATATATTTAGATATCTTCCTCTTTGTTCCCCAGGTTTATCCCGATTCTAGATCCGGTGATAGGCTCCCTCATCCAAAGAACTACTACCATCTGTCTCAGTCCTAAATTAGGTCAAATTCGAATCCACTAATCTGGGTTTCCGATAATTTTCTTTCACAGTAAGAGCACACAGAAAATATCATGTACCTAATGTTTTCCTAGATATATGTACTTATGTAAATTTCCATAGATATTTTTATTTATATCTATGTATCTATTTATTGTAAAACCAGCGTTGGAAGTTAGTGCTTCTTTGTATCGGAAATTGAAAGCGTACTCTAAAATATGGAACAGAGAATAGAAAATATTTTATTTCACATTCTTTTATTTTCGGTTCTTGTGACGCGTATATATACCACCGGACCGGAAGCCGGCCACTCACTGAGAAGTACCGGCGAAAGAAACTCAGCGGGCATGTCTTTTTTCTTATTTTCTAAATATATTTAATATATAAATATACAACATAAAAAGATATTGAAAGAGGAGCAATTAATCCCAAGCTTTTTTATCATCTACGAATACATATTCTGCAATATTGTATAACCTTTTTTTATATAATTTAGATTTAATACATTTTTTTTTATTTATTTAAAGGTAGATCTTTTATATGGTCAGAAAACTTATTGTAAAAACGTATTGACCTATGAAGGAATTACCTATTCTATGTGGACACGAGTCACATGCACAGCAAGATTGTTTTATTCCTTGTATATACTTAGTGTATAATATTACAAAACTAATAAATTAACGGAAGAGAAATTAAAATAGTACTGACAATGTAAATTAAACGAAGTAGGTACGAACAGTTAGAACCGTCAATGTCAACAACAACAGAACCGGTAAATCGAGTAGGTACATATCAGCTGGCCTTCAATATCGATTATGAATCGATTATCATTTCACTATCTTTTATGTTTATGGAACCCTATTAAATTCAAAATATACGGGATATTTAATAAAACCTTTATAAGTATAACTCGAACGGGTAAGTCTGATTGGAGGAAATCGGGCCGCCATATTTGTTTTTTAATAACATTATTAATGTCGCAAGATTTCCACAATAACAGTGCTTAATCTTAAGAACCTTTCTGTATTATTATCTTGATATATTGAACAACATCGTGACGGTGACCATTTTATGCATTTTACTAAAACTCCAATACCTTTACTAAGACTCCGCTGTCCGTCTGTCTATCTGTTAACTCGTTAACCCGTGAAATATAAGCAGTTGAAATTTGCACAGATTATGCATATTATCTGTTGTCGCTATAACTAAAAATACTAGAAATAGACTAAAATAGATATTTAAAGGTTGTTCCTAAAAAACTAACATGATATTTATTCCGTTTTTTTACTGAACCATTCAAGAGCGAGTCCGACTCACACTTGGTTGATTTTAAGTTATTTTAATATTTGACATGGGCATAAGCAGATGTCTTTAGTCAAGTTTAATTAATTTGCGTTAAGTTCAAAATAGTGATGAGTTGTCATAGTTTAGTCAGGATTTTAGGTAAGACGGTGGCATCAAAGGTGGCATCCTTACCTAAGCTCATCGAGTGTGATTTGTCGGCATCGATAAAATAAACTATATAGATAGTTATAGAGTTATAGAGATAGTTAAAAAAAACTATAAAACACGCTTTTATTGCTTGTACAACTAAAAACTAGAAAATAATTCTAAGTTATGAAAATTTCATGTTACAGGGGGAGAAAACCAAACTTAAGTTTTTAACAAAATAATTTAATTCAGAGTAAAAAGCGTGGGGTGC
>DVZL01001702.1:0-16950 GCA_018236625.1 Lasaia peninsularis
TTTTACTTATTAATTGTGTTTTCATTGAATATAAACCTATAGCATTATAATACAAAGCTAAATTTCGCAATAAATCACGAAGTAAGCATAGGGCGCCTTATAAGGATACCCGGGTTCAAATCTATCTATCTTATCTTTTTTTTTTTTTTTTGAGAAACTCTCACAAAAAGTTTCTTCTTTTTGTAAAAAAATCTCAAAAACTTCCAAAAAAGCTTGATGTACTAAAAACACCGAACAAAGCTCGGTACTTTTGTTGTAATAAAAGGTATAAAATAAATAGTGTTTGCATAAATTCTGTTTCGATTTTTAAAACCATACGAGAGAACTGCAAAAATCGTCTACACGTGTTTGCATAAATTTTGTTTCGATTTTTAAAACCATACGAGAGAACTGTAAAAATCGTCTACACGTTAATTTGACACTTTTTGTGTTTGTCAAGAGCCAGCTTAAATAGACGGCAGGAAATCTTCATTCAAAATCTTCATTCAAAAATTTATCAATATTATAATTGATTGCTTTAAAAATTTATTCACTGGTGACTTTATTAATCATCAGGAATATGTAAAAAAAATTAAAAAAATTGTGGCTCAGTGACACGTTTTAAGAAGCCTGATTTAAAAAAAAACTGTTTAAAAAAGTTATTGACTTCATAACTTTCTTTGTTTTTGTATACATCATACATTTTGGCACTAATTATATTCAAATCTTATCGAAACATAGGCATTATTAAAAAATATATAATATTTTTTTCTCTTTAACAAATTTTAAAGAAATCCATTCAGATATTAGACAGATCGGTTTCCAATGAGCAGTGTAACTTAATTTCTATGTGTAAGGTTAAGTAATGAAAGAAATATTATATTAAATAGGTATTTATTATATTTAATTGCACCTACAACATTGATAAAACGCGGTTTTTGACAACATTGTCAAACAGGCCACCTTTTTTAGAAAAAGGATAAAGCAAAATATACACAAAACAAAAAAAAGATAACAAAGTCTTTGGCTCTGAAAAGAAAAAAAAGCCCCCAGTAACAGCTGACAGTCAGTTGCTACATTGTAACAAGTATGTCACTTTGATTTAATTAAATGTCTCAAATATACAAACGTGTTCAAGTCTAAATCAAATTTAAATTTATTATACTAAGCATAAAATGAACATATACATAATATATTTTTAAATAAATTGAAAATAGATCACTTTGATATAATTTAAATAAACTAAAATATAATATACAAATATGTTCCAATCAAAATTTAAATATAATCGACGTAAATTAAACAAATTTATTTTATTTTTTAACAAATCAAGAATAATAAACAAAATTCTGTATAATTTTCAACATATATGTGTTGATATATTGAAATATAAAAAATGTTTGATAGAAAAAAATAAAATAAATAAACAATATTAAATTCATCAAATATTTCTATAATATTACACACGATAAATTTAATAGCATTAAAATATCAAATACTTTTATTTATTAGTTCATGTTATTTACAAAATTAAGTTTAATAAAATAATGTTACTGTTAAATGTCATAAAGTTTATTTATTTTATCTAAAATTGCACAAGTTATAAATGTGTTATAATAAATGACAATAACATCGAAACAGTTCTTACAATTTGAATTCAAAATTAATGTTAATTTGCATGTAAATTAATGACATACTTGTTACGAAAGCTTTGAAGAGGCCTTAAACATATCAATTTATAAAGTATAGTTACAAATCATAAGAAATATAGAACGTGAACAAATACGGAATTTATATTTAACCGCAGAGTTATATAATTTTATAATAGTTTCTGTAATAAATTGACATGAAAGACCATAAAAAAGATTAGCACCATTCGGAGACAAGAATAAAATAACAATAAATAGAAATTATGAAACTTGGTTTCGATTGGCCATCTTATACCGCGATATCTCAGTTCTTATTTAACGTCAAATATACAATTAATATAAAAACACGATCAAAACTTACATGTATATTTAAGTAGTGAAAAATATATCATTTGTATTCTTAAATTTATGGGACGGAGTAAAGATGTGGTTTTATAACTATGGTATTTCTATAACATCTATACACTTGATTCTTGATATATGAAAAAAGGAATAAAAATGTATATAATATGCAATGAGTTTTCATTCCATTTTTCAAATACGTTATAATTATAGCATTAGAAAGTGCTTATGCTACGAAAAACTATTATAAAAATATCTTATGTATTACAATCAGCAATAGTCACAGAATATGTAACAACACTAACGTACTTCAGTTTCCTTTATTAAAAGTCTTATCTTACTTTTATGTTTTTGTATCATTAAATCTTATACAAAAAGCTTATAATATTTTTTTAATTTAAGAAAATATATTGTGCAATTTCTTTCTTTAGAATCATAGCAGTGTGTAGACGTCATAAAATGTATCTTATCATATTGTAGGATCCGTTTGGTAACTATATGTTGCGAGACCCGTTTGTGACTGACAACCCTAAATACCTTCGAAAGAAGCATCCAAAAAATATTACATCATCAGGGTTGACACTCTTGTAATTTAATTAGTTATAATTATAAAAATATCCAGTCTAGCAGCCTTAGACCCGTGCTTCGTATTACAAAAAAAATAACATTTTAAAATATAAATAGCCGTCTTGATAGTTGTACTTTCCATCCGGCAGTGCCCATTAGACCGTGTTTTTATCATTCATGACTTAAATCTAAAAACATTATGAACATCTAACAAAAAATTAAAGGTACTTTAGGAATAAACATTTTAGATTTCAACAAAATAATATGTATAATAATATCCCATAGTTGTAACTAAATTAGGTCTAGAACATTCCATTTATTTACAAGAAATTTATTACAAATAGCCCAAAAGCAAATCTTAAGAGAAGAAACACTTAATGATCTTAAGACCCCGATGACTTAAAAACTCAGTTTAAGAAGTCCTAATTTAGGTTATTTAAAGTCAGAACTATTATCAATAGAAAACTTTATAAAGTAGGTATTATTGTCGTATATCACAAAATAGACTTAACTTTATCTTTTTGTATATATTTAAAAAAGTGTTTCAAAATGAAATTTATTAACTCACTTACATAAATTACATTGCAAATTGATATTTTTACTTACAATCCGCAATAATGAGCTATAAATTTCATTTCGTTCCTCCAATTTTACATGAAATTGAATCGGAGATAAAAGAAATTCAAATTCTGATCCAGAATTATTTACAACCAATTTACAAAATAATTAAACTAAATTATCTATATATTACAAAAAAATATTAAATAACTATAATATTGAAGTGTTATTGACGTTGTAGCATTTGTTAAGTGAATTGAAAATTCTAGCGACGTCTATAATGATTAAATAAAATCGATGGATATTTAAAATGGAATATGATGAAATAAAAGCTATGTGTATTAAATAATTAAAAATACTTTCGAGACTTTTTAATGGCAGTGCTTGTTTGCGCTCTAAGCCTTTTTAAGTTAATACGACTTTTAGATATTTTTTCACAATTAATTAAATTTAAACTACATACTGACAAAAGAAAAAAAACTGAAAATATAAAAGAAAAAAATTGAAAATGAAAATAAAATAATAACTCATGATGTTTAAATAGTTTGTTAATGACAAATATTATTTTGTTAGTTTAAGTAATTGTTTGTTTGTCTTTTTATTTTTTTATCATCTCCCATTAAAAACTTTTGGTTAGTTATTCGTAAATAAATATACTAAAAGCGTATTTTCCTATAGTGGCTTTATTTCAGTCTATTCCGATTTCCAAAATAAATGATAGGTACATAAAAACAATCTACTATCAACAAATAAAAATCTGAATACACAAACATCTATACAATATTTATAATATGCAATTATTATTTTATATATTTATACAGGATATAAATATATACAAAATAATAATATAGACAAGGCCATAACACAATTTATAAAAAAATAAACCAATCCATGCTTAATTCAAACAATGAACAAAAATTTTTGTGTTTATATTGTTGTGCAAAATTTTGTATATGTGCTTTTTATATTTATTAGAAAAATATTTGAACATCACAAACATTGAAAATAGAGCTCGTGTAAAGTTATATTTTATCTTTATCTACTAATTTTTTGAATACATATTATAATAAAAAACAATTTAATGTTTTTTCTGCCGTGTGAGTGATTTAAATTTTTTGTAATTTATTATTTTATTTTAAAAAATATTAATATTAAATGATATTATGTAGTCCAAAATATTGCTTGATATCTTATATGAACGTTGCTTATTTAATTACATAATATTTCACTAAACCTGTAGCAGAAAATAGCATTTTATATATTTGAAAACACTGAAATTTAGACAGGTGATTGTAAACTTTGATTTTTAGTTACTTTAAATTTCACCATTTTCTATCGATTTATTTCAACTACTTTAGTTTACATTTATGCATAATTAATATATTTTTGTTGTGTCTGTAAAAACGTAAGCATAAAATCCATCAAAAAATTGGTTTATATAAAAAAAAATTTCAAACATGTCATAAAAAAATTAGACTTTGTTTATTCGTATTTCTAAGGGCATTACAACAATTATTTTTCAAATCGTAAGATTTTTAGATTTAAATATTACAATCATTTTTTTGCCTTGAAATGTTTATCATTTTTATTGAATATTTTAGTCAATTAAAAACTATGAAACAAAAAACAAAACAGAAATCACACACATAAATTCTGCAAAAAAATAATTTAATCAAAGTCTAGAATATAGACTTTTTAAGATACGACTCATTGACTCATAATTGTAAAATTGTTTAGCCTCATGAATTAAACACAGATCTGTATGTATATGGTACAACAGTGTTAGCAGCATAACATTTATATATTGTATAATTTGGCCACTTACTCTGAGATCACAATTTTGTAGCCGGAACCATATGATTTCATTCGGAATATAATACAGGTAAATCCAAAAGACAGTTAGAACGTACCATATATATCTATAACATCATATTATATAGTAGGTACATTGCTTCCTCAGGGCATAATAAAAAAGCTCTCAGAGGCCAGGAAGCCGTCAAATATGTGATTTAAGTTCTTTATTGCCCAATGGTATTTTGATGCTATTTTGAAGCTTTAAGTAGCTGGAAAGTGGCGAAGTATAGTCTAAACGGCAGAAATTTGTCATTTTTCACTCGAAGAATAAAAAAAATACGAAAATTAGGGTATTATTATATTATTTTACATAACCCACTTTTATAATTTCAAGGTTTGTATAGGATTCTGCATATGCCAACGTCATTGCAATTTTAATAATTGTTTCACAGGATATATAAAAATAATTTATACTGTCTTAGCTTCTAGTGTGGCCTGAAAGCTTAATAGAAATTTAAACCACTTAGCTTACATGTATTGTTCAAGTATATCATCAAAATAGGAATCATTTATGATTATATTTTAATACTTAAGAATGCGTTTCACATACATATTATTCCAATTAGTATTAGATTTATATATTGTAAGCACTTTTGCACCATATCTCATTGACTTTTGTTCCACATCATAAAATTGCCTGGAAGAGATCGCTGACTTGACGATAAGGACGCTTTTGTGTAGCTTTTTATGATTTATATGTTGTATATTTGTCTTTGCTTTTTGTGTACAATAAAGAGTTATTCAATTCTAATCTACATTTTTAATATTACCATATTGGACGATAGGTTAGCGATTACACGTAATATGTATGTATACATAAACATTTGGAACCAATGCGATAAGCGTCCTTCCGAAAAAACATCTGCATCCATGTATGAATATAAAATTTTAATAAAAATTACAATTAATTATGTATTATATAATATATCGTTAATGTTTTATGTAATAGCAGATTTGGTCTAAAAACAGGTGTTACCGTAGTATTATGCAATTTATATGTTCCACATGCTGTAATATGTTATGTCAGTCAATGCCAACTTAGGCCTTACGTAGGTGACCGTGAAAAATCGCACAAATGTTTTTCGACCAAATTTTCAATTCATTTATTACTTTTATGCGTTGTATATTGTTTTTAGTTATTTATTACGTGTCTAGTTTTTTATCGTTTCTGTGCACTGTGCCTTATTTAAGACGTAATACACACCTAAAGCTTCGAGGACCTTTGATGACGAATTGAATAGTCAATTTTAAATACAGTTTTTGGTGGTGCGTTTTATCTACAAAACATGTTTTAATTGAAAAACCTCTCTTACTTTCTTGATAATTATATACTTCATCAATTTATATATTTTGTTACGGTCGATTTAAAAATTATTTTTTTTTATAATATTCAATTTTTGAAGTTCATCTACAAAATACGTATTACATCATGAAACATAATATTTTTTCCATAACGTAGGTACGTCACAAAAAATATCACTTACCCAATATTCCTAATCAAGTTTACTTTGTGAGCTTTTGGTATTAGTATACGGTAGGTGTATATATATATATTGATTTTTTTCTATCTATCATTTGGATAAACCTTGTATAAAATCTTAAAAATGTATAATCACAAAACAATTTGCTACCTATTAAAATAAGGCGTCACTTTTAAAAGTCTTAAATTATCACACGAAGTCCATATTTTGATATTCCATTGATCTGAAACAAAGGAAAATTTACGTTAACGTTTTTCCAAGTTGTAAGCATATTATAATATAAGCATATTATAGTCCGTATATTACAAAAGGTTCTGTATCATTATCTATAAAAACGGTAAAAAAACACGTTTGTTGTACGAGATTTGTTCATTTATTTCTGTTTTTAGTATAGCGGCAATATAAATACATCATCTGTGAAAATTTCAACAGTCTAGCAATCGCGGTTCAGCCTGGTGACAGACAGACGGACAGACGGACAACGGAGTCTTAGTAATAGGGTTCCTTTACCCTTTGGGTACAGAACCTAAAAAAGTACGTAAGTCATAAAAATCTTCCAAATACTATAAATTATAAATATGTAAGCTTTTATGACGTATAGAACATACGTCATAATAGCTTACATATTTTTACATCAAAAGTGGCAAATTTCATATTATAAGACTATCTGAATACAAAAATTCATTAATATCGTTATAGCAGTTTTGAAGAAACAAAGAATATACAACATTTTTTATATATAAAATTTTTATATATTTTATACAACATTTATTCATCGGCGATCAAATCCCAGAATTAAAATTTTTAGTTATTTAATTGGTAGAGTGCGTTCCTTGGTTTAAAACGTCACTTTTTTTGTAATGGCAACAATTTATAGGATTTAAGTAATACACGTCCTAAATACTTAGCTAACTTTATCGTGACCTACTTTTATTTAATTAGACTGAGCGTTTAATAATTTCGTTTGTTATCTAAATTATTCACTTTCACTTACAGATACATCAAAAGTAAGTGGTAAGTAGTCTCAGGATATAATGCTGATATAATTGCTATGAGCATTGTTCAAATCCTAGAGACGGCCGGCCTTGCAAGACCTTCGTAAACTTAACACATAAGTAATCACAATATATTATGCAGTATATATATATATAAAATGAGTACATAAAGAAAAGAAAATGACGCTTGTAAATTTTTTTAACATTAATATACCAAACTACGGAATAAAACTAACCAGGGTTTTCATAATAACAAGACCTCATCACGATCTCATACACAAGGGCTTAGCCAACACGACGATATTAGGTCCTATAATGTGACAGGTAAGTCCAATCTTAGTTAGTCCATAGTAGTTGTTGCCCGCCAATAGAAACCAGGAACACAGGACCACAGAGGCGATGCAACGCATATCGAGATGTTAATACTTATGTCGTAGGTTATACTGACCCCAAACCCAGCTTACTTAACATCAGGAAATCAATTGTGTGCCCTCCAAATAAAAAGCTACTTGCGCTCAAAACCTTATACCATAATTGACCACGGAACAGATACAAAACGAGGTTTTTTTCCGGCCAACAAAATCGCCAAACTATGTCAATATGCTTAAGAAGTGTTACATAAGGCGGAAGCATGATGACCCACTTTCACAAACTTATGCAATCCGTTGCATAAGAGTGCCACAGACCTAATGTCCTATAAGTTACATCATATTTATTATATTTTTCGGTGTTTGAAGTTGAATGTTAGTAGAAAGTAGAACGTGTGAGTCGGTGAATTAGTGTCAGTAATGAGATGGTCAGTGGCGTAATGTTAGTGTTGAAATTTGGGTTTCCCCAGCCTCAAGGGGCAATAAATGACAAAGAATCTAATCAACGTGAAGCAATGTATTGACAGTATTATTTACTCGACTGTACAAAATAGTGTGATGTTTTCAAAGTTCATTTATGTATGTTTATAAGAAAGGGCATGCTCGATGCTCCGGCTATGCGGAAAGAATAAAAGATGAAAGACTGTCAAAATATATGTACAATGTGAATGTGGATGGCTGAATGGCTGAAGGGATATCAAGAGTCTGCGAAACGAAGAGGACCTAGCGTGAAGATATGCATGTAAGTTTTATTGTTACTTAGATATGGAACAAATTTAAATGCACGCGATATCGGTGGATTATGGCGTACATAGTGACACTTATACTTCGGCCGTCGTAGAAACAGAATAAGCTAAGCCTTTTGTCTACCTAATCTAGTAGATTTGACAAGGGCATTCGTTTTTACACAGAGCGACTGCCATCTGACTTCTGCAACCCGGACGGAAAACAAGCCCAATCCTAGATTAGATCGAATTCGAATAAACGTATTTGGGTTTATGGTGTTTTCATTTACCATAAGAGCACTCAAATATATACTCCTAGATTAGATCGAATTCGAATACACAACTCGGGTTTTCTTATGGTGTTTTCCTTACCGTGAGAGCACTCAAATATCTACTTAAGTTATAAAAGAAACTCATTGTAGTCCGAAGTGCTAACTACTAGACAACTGTGGCACCTAGTAATACAAAATATATAAGAGACTATAAATATATAAGAGGCTGGCTGTAGTTCCATTTTTTTTTTGACACTTGGTACTCGATCTCTCTACTTAGCTACAAGAGACCTGTCGCGAAGATACGTATGTGTACTCAGTTGAGTTGTCGAAGAAATCTATCATCTCTTATATCTGTATTATATAGTCAACGCGTTTGACTAGACTCAGGTCAGAGTTTTTCCTGTATCGTAAGTTTGCATGACTCACCAAACCTCCGATATTATGAAACTGACTTCGGTGAAGACATTACAAAACTCCTGTCCACAAAACATTACTTGTGCTGACCTCAGCAGGAGTCGGGTTACATCATTATATCCAAAGGTCATTGGTGTACTTTAAGTAATAGTTTTTGCTAATAGCTTTCTTACATAGACCGGAAGAACACTTTAGGTACATCCACTTTATCGAGTACCAGCATGAGAGAATTATAGTCAGAAGAAAGATAAACAACAGAGTCGATACTTAGTAGATATGAAACTACTGTATCTGAATTTAATTCGCCTGCGTGGTGTAACGGTACGGCTGTCGCCTGTTAAGATCATTAGCCACGTTGGGTTCCAGGTTCAATTTCCAGGTCGTACAACTTTTCTTAAAATGTTTTTCAGATTTTTTTGAGTAAGCATTACATTGCCCGTGATAAGGTTATGCACGGAGTAGCGATAAGCTTGCCATCTACCTCATCGTGGGCCCTAGAACATTGGCTAATTGTGGGTGTTCTAGTATATCTACTGGACTTACGAGTCGTAATTAAACTATCATACCTCTACCTACCCCTTCGGGGATAATAGGCGTGAAGGTAATTTTATTAATTTCATCGTATAAACTGATATAGCGTATGCGAAATATTGTTTTGGCAACTACAATCCAATTATAGCAAAAAAATCTGAAAGTTAGTTTACTGCTAAAATTTCAACATAATTATGTTATGTAGCCATTTTCCTAGTCTTGATTACAAGTTGCTTTCATGCAACATAATATTTTTTATAATTGTTCTAAATGGCTCAAGACAGAACTTCACAACGTTCCATCTGGTGCCATATTTTTTAACATTATACTGAGGTATTAGTGTCTTATCCCGTTGCTCGATAATGTAAGTATACTTACAACACCTTCCCAATTTAACGTTATATGCTGTGACTGATTTAACATGTGTATTTCTCAACATTTATATTCTTTTTAATATTATAAATGCGAAAGTTATTCTGTCTGTCTGTTGGGATTTTATGTCTAAAATACTAAACCGATTTTAATAAAATCGAGTTCAGAGATATCGTTGACTTCAGGAAAGGACTTGTAATACATTTACGAAAACTGTACGGCTTCAGGGTTATGTATGCAAAGGCTAAAAATAGGACCACATTGCTTACTGATACCGCTGTTCGTCTTATTTTCTATCTGTCGGTCACGGAGCTTTATTTAATGAACCGTAATAGTTCGACAGACGAAATATACATGATGTATTCCTTGACACCATACTAAAAAGAGAATTAACATAACAAATGTGTTTCCATAATATAACCGTGATTATTTTCCGTTTTTTCACATAATAGAACCCTCCATGCGCGAGTCCGACTCGTACATGGCCGGTTTTATAGTTTTACTACGTATACATTATTTTAATTAAAGTCTTTTCTGGGCTTGTTTGAAGAATACACCAGCTTCTAAAAATGCGTGAGTTTATTAGACCCTACTGTAAATAAAATTACTTGTTGAATAATTCATCATCGAATCTCGCTTATAAAGTTTCATAAACTTATGAAGTCCTGGTTTCCCACGCCTAAATACGACTGATTGTGATGAGGAAGCTTGCTAAGGAAATAAATGTTATTTATTATTTATAAATATTAAAAAAAACACAGACAATCAAAATTAACACTTCCAAAATGTAAAAAGTAGCATAATATGAAATTATCCATATCAAAAACAATAAATACGTATCAGATTTTTCTCGGTAGGTTGATTCGTTACATATTGTAAGTTATTTTCGGATACTGTTTGACGGCTCATTACGAGAAAACTGCTGTACTGATTTTGATAAGGGTATTGTGTTTTTAAAAAAATCGAACCAGTGACAATCGTTAGATAGATTGGACAATTACCAGGAGAACACAGTTGTTTTGCCGCCGCTACGCTGGTGTATTAAAGTTATGTAGTCCTAGTAACTATTTGGAACATATTTCAGGATTGAATAAAAAAAAAACATTTCGTAATGGATGTTACGTCGTAAAAAGAACAATTTGTGGGTTTTTTCTTGTGAAGCGTCTACATACATAAGATCTGAAGAAAGTATTTAAAGTAATTACTCCAAATAGTTAAAGCATTATTAGTAGTATTAAAAGTTTAACTAAGTAAAGCTTTATTAAAGAAAAATGTCACCAATATGGCGTCGTCGTAACCCTAATTATCTTAATAGTAAAGACTATATTCCATGAACGAGTCCCGGTTCGTCATAAAAAAATCACGGAATATGAAGTTCAATGACCCAACACCCGAAACATGGCTGGCCAATGCACTCTCGTGTTGCACTACATAGAGATTAGGTTAGAGATAGTTGAATACTCTATGCTGCGTTTTACTTCCTATAACTATGTTATGGAATTTTTTAGGCGGCCGGTGGAATTTTATTTTATTTTTAATATTAATTAATATTTTTTATTTAATTTTGCTACAGTTTTTTATTTAATTGGCCTGGATCTCAATCCAATCCATTGAGATTCAGGCCAATTATGTAATACAACGTTTAAACTTTTAACATCTATAATATTTCTAGGTTGACCGTGAAAAGTGAAGAGGGTCAACGGCAAGATCAATGGTGGTAAAATGTGTAGCAACTTGTCTCACCTATCTCTGCCGTCATAATGACAGTGATGAGTAAGGTAATCGGTAGTCGCACACATTGTACCTGAAAGATCTATGGTGACTATAGGCCACGGTTGTCAAGTACTAATAGAAAATACCGATAATACGAGAATATAATTTGCTTACTCTGAGGTAACACAAATTCCTGTCATTTGTCCTAACTTTATCCCGTTTGTGCATCAAACGAATCTAGGCTGCCTTATCTAGGGGATTTGACAAGGACACCAGTTTTTACACAGAGCAACTGCCAACTGACGTTGGCAACCCAGAACGGAAACGAGGACTAATTCTAGCTTAGTTAAAATTCGAATACATGAATCCGGATTACTGTCACAAAAAGCACTCAGGAAATGTACGCAAGTTAGAAAAACTCATTATAACATGGTGGGACTCGAACCTAGACTACCGAATTAGAAGCCCTAAATAGGCTACTGAGGATTTTGTTTAGTGATATTGTCCAAAGGAGCTCTAACTCAGGTACTCTAAAACTGTAGGCGTCAACTAATAACAACTATGATAAAAATAATGTGTTTGTGTTATTTCTAATTCATTGAATAAAAATGTTTGATGCCACCCTCGAATCAAGGACTTTGGTCTTCAAACCCGCGTATTTGTATGGATTTTCTATAATACGTGAATACTTCAAGTAATAGATAACTAATATACTTCTTAACCAATACAAATTTTAAAAGTGTATGTCTGTTTCTTCCTTCATTTCATTCCTGAAGCAATTCAAATTTAGAGGCACTATAATGAAATTGAATGTCTGTATTAAAGTCTATCTAATGTTTTATCAAAATTCATTATCAATTAATTAAAAAATTAAAGTTTGACGCGCATCCAACGCCACAAACGACGAATAAAAAAAAGCTCAAAGCTACGTATATACGCAATAAACATTCTCGGTACAAGATTATAACTCGTTTTCGCTTTGACGAAAAAAAACAAGTAAAAAAGTTTTAGGTTATGCACTGTTCTATATACAGCTTACATAAGCCATAATGACATTCTATGGCGAGCCGCGAGATCAGCGTGTATGTGACGTAACTCCGAAATGTGGGTTAAATTAATGAAAACAACCACACCTACACACGCACACACGCGTAAAGTGAAAGTACAAGCGTAAGCGCGGGAGAGTTTTGTCATTCAACGCTTGTCGCTGTACTAAGTGGACGTCATGACTTGTAGATAGTGTATATTGAAATTATAAGAGAATACATACTGATATAATGCACAGTACAAAAGATACCTACAAAAATAGGATAGGTTATAAAGATACATCCAGATTTGAAATATTTTTAAGAACTTTTGTCCGTTATCGACAAAAAACAAATTTTCAACTATTTTTTTCTATTCTAAAAGTACAAGTCCAATATGAAATAAGAACTAAAAGGCAAAAAATCTATAATTTATCAATATTATAATTAAATATATTATAATATAATCGATTTCCCTATTTAATTATTAAGGAAAAAAAAAACACAGAATATATTATAAAAGAAAAATCATTATTTCACATAGAACTTTCAAGCTGTTTTTGTTACACATCTATATAAGGGTGAAATACGAAAATATAACTATGCTAAATTAATACTCTTAATACGAAAAAACCTGCTATTGATCTTACCACGGAACCCATTATCTGCTAGTTTAACTCATAATTGGCTATATCTGTTTTTGTAGGGCGAATCAAAATGTTGTTATTACGAAATAATTAACATTTTACGTAACACGTTCGAATTGGTGCTAGACGTTTTTAACCGACTTAAATAAAAGAAGTTTCTCCATAATGACAATTTTGTATGACATGACATATTTAGGAACAAAAGTTTGGTCAGATATTGATTTAAAAATATAGACTGTGTGTCTGTTAAATAAAAGTTTATTTTTCCAAATTGTTTCTATTATGAAATAACAAAGGATCTTGTTTTGATTTTGTTGAGTTTGTCGGGATATGACGATACCATCGCACCTGACTGTAGTCTAGTAATTTAGGTAACTGGACTATTTTATTACTGTAGAGTTACCTATTCTTCTCGAAATTACTTCAGTGCTGATAATCGTCGTGCTCCGTGCTGAAGGGTAGGTTGAGCTTACATCACGCACCAGTAACATTTTTGGAGTCGACAGGCTGTATCTTAACTCCAAAAGAGCCACCTGCTGGTCAACAATTTTATACCACAAAAATATACTTATATATGGATAAAATTGACTTGCATGTTTTAAAATACCATTTTAAGATTGAACCTATGTCCCTTCGATTGATTGGCACGCTAACCACTGACCAATGAGGGCATTAATGTCTTAACATGAGTCATTTAGACTTGAGTGCTTTAGATACGAACATTCTTCGATAAAATAACTTAGTCATCGATTTCCAACGTGGGAATCTGGCGGTGTTTAGTGATTCTTAGCAGATTACGATCTATTTTACAAGCTTTTGTGTCCAGGGTTTGATTTCCGGGTAGGGCGACTTGTTCGTAAGGGTTTTATTCAGTTTATCTGAACATAACGTTACCTGAGATTAAAGTTGTGCCCAATATTGCGATGAACTTGCCACCTGACAGATGATGGGTCATAAGCAACGGCTAATCGTCAGTGTATAGTCATATCTCTACCTACCTCTTCCGGGATATGTACGTGATAACTTTCAATTTATGTACGTATGTATGTAAATTTTAGGACCAAGTTCAATATGGATGACATTGAATGGTGAGCTGTGACATCAACACCCAAAATGACGGACTAGTTAAATTTAGTATGGGTATCAAATGTATTGCCAAAATAAAGTGACGTCACTCTAAGTGCAATATGCCTGAACGCCAAAAATGGCGAACTACTTATTTTAAATGCACTGACAATAAAGGTATCAAATGAAAAGATTTTGTGAGGACGATTCGGAAAATATGACGTCATTCTAAACCCAATATAGTGGAACTTCCAAGATAGCGGAGTAGTTATTTTTAATGCACTTCTACAATATGGGTGTCAAATAAAACGACTTATTGAGGATAGTAGAGAGAAACAAGTGTAGCATTTTTTTTAATGTTTTAAAAGACAAGATAAAGAAATTAAAGTCGTTTTTTTGCAGTTTTATTGCGTTTAATTTTGTACAGTATTAGTTATTTAGGTTTTTGTTACGTCATCATGTAGATAGTAATACAAAAAGAAAAGACGCAAAACTACTCAATCTTGAATATTGTCGCAGAGCGGCTTGTCCATCTGTGTTTCATAGGATTTCGGTGAGTATGCACGGGAGCTTATAGCTTGATTCTGCACCATAATACTAGGCGAACAGAAACGTACCATTTCTGTGACCTATGCTTGGTAGACATTCCAGAACTAAGTAGGACCTAGAGGTTCACCTCATATTTCATTCGCACCGCTAAAGATTGGAAATCCTACGCAGTGTTTCTGAAGAAATACAACTTATCTGCCTTTAAACTAAGAGTTTCTTGTAGTTTAGTACATTAACCTCTTTGACCCCAGCATTACTTTCCATCAGGTGAGCTGTGGGTCATTGTGCTAAGCTGTCCTATGTAAAAAAAATCGTCAAGTGCGAGGCTAACTCGCGCACTAAGGGTTCTGTAGGTACCATTATCCAAAAAAACGGCAAAAATCATGTTTGTTGTATGGGAGTACCTTTATATATTTATTTTATTTTATTTTTAGTATGTATTGTTATACCAACATAAGAAATACATGACCTGTGCTAATTTTAACTCTCTAGCTATCATGGTTCATGAGATACAGCTAAGTGACAGAGGGACAGACAGATGGACGGACAGCGGAGCCTAGGTAATAGAGTTCCGTTTTTTACCCTTTGGGTACTGAATCCTGAAAATGTGGTGAATATACTAGCACTTATCATTATCGTATCATTTCATTCACAACAGGACAGTTGTATTAATCAAATGAAATTGTATAAAGTTTTTTCCTCTGTATTTAGGGCACGTATCGATAGTAGTGACACACATGCCTTATCTAATACAAACAAACAAACATACCTTACCAGATAAATAACAATCGAGACGATTCTTTTAAGTTGTTGATGATCTAGAAAAAATATTAATATTCTAAATCTTTGTATAAAAAAATGGATCGCTAATTTTTTTATAAAATTTATCTTCATTAGCACAAACGATTGGTTAGAATTAGAACATAAAAGAAGTGACTGAATTTCAAGATTTTTTTTCATTACAAAAAATGAAGTCCACGTATTCCTAAAGTTGTGCTATGTATATGTATATATCACATCCATTCCAAAGTGTTATACCATTACTGAAACTGTAGACATTGTATATAACATTTCTCAATAATTCTGGAAGCAAACGAAAATACTCTTTATTTGTGTAAAATTATAAACTTATTTTTCCAGGCTAATTAAGTAACAAAGGATTGGTACATTTTTCCCGAGGAACAGCAACGGGGCTTGGAATAACGTGACTCTCCAACGTGCCAACCAGGAAACTAGGAATCGACTGGATGCTGAGGAAATCAAAACGTGACTGTAAAGTTACACGCACACTTGACCGACTCGAATGAATGAAGGCAAATATTTGTCGAAAAAATAAAATATAATTGAGGGTATTTTCTTATATATCAGTGAATTGCATTGAAGACATTAAAAAGTATTTTGAAAATGAAAAAACGAAATACACAGAACGAAGTACAGAAATTGTTTTTATTTCCTTCATTATCACCATGATTTCGGTTTTTTACACAACAGCGTAAGATTTGTTTCATTTATTTTTTTAAGCCAATTTTAAAATGTAATTCATTCGTTTCATTCCAAATGATCGAGGTTTACAAATCTGCTTTTTCCTAAAGGTATTTTCAGTACCACTAGCAAGAAGTGGATTGCGTTTTAAAATATTTGTTACACGGGAAAAACTTGAGAAAAACCTTCTATGGGTGCCCAGTAAAGAGACATAGAATATTTTGCTTATCTTGTAAAGAAAGAAATACCTATGTGCGGATCAAAATAATTGTTTGTAGCGCACCCTTACTTCAATAGCTCTAACTAAAGGCCAGGGCTTCAGCAATTATAATGTGGTATAATTATAATATATATATATA
>DVZL01001703.1:0-16948 GCA_018236625.1 Lasaia peninsularis
CGCACCATTTCCACCTTTGGTGTCTATAGGCGACGTGTATTTCTTATCATCAGGAAATCCGTCTGCTTGTTTGCCTTTCAATATCATAAATAAAAAACTAATAAATTATTATTATTAGAGATAGTAAAAACTTACTTGGTTATACCAGGTGTACTCCCAACATTACACGCCTTAGATCTATTTAAACTGTTGATGATGGAGCTCTTTCCGACATTGGGGAGCCCGACAACACCAACTGTGATCGATGTTTTGATGCCTTTGTTCCTGCAGTAGTTTCCAAGCAGATTCATAAGAAGTTCAGCACCAACACACGCAGATCCTGAAAACAATTACTTTCAAATAAGTTTAAGTATAAAGATATATATCAAGGATAAGAGATAGGGCTACCGTAACAAGACAACCACTGTTATTAATAAAAATATCTTAGAAAGAAAACTCCAATAAGCCCAAGATAAGTTATTGAGAACGGCCATTAATTGTGTTTTACCTCGAAAACCTCCTACAATACATTAGAATACGAAGCTAAATTTCGCCACCATTTACGAAGTCAGAATAGCTCGGTCAGGAAATCGAGCGCCATAAAACCCGGCCATAATACCTTATATTAAACAGATAAAAAATATACTTTATGCCATTATATACATATCAACACGCTCATATCCCTTAAGGCTTAGGTAGAGGTACATACTATTATGCACCCACAATTAGGTGACGATATTAGGTCCTATGTATGTGACAAGTCCGCCGCTATATCGGGCATAAAACTAAAACTCATAGAACAAGTTGCCATACCCAGTTGGCTGGAAGAAATCTCAGAATATAAATATATAATCATAAGGAAAGCAGGGTGCTTATTAATAATTGTCTTTGTCACAAAAAAATAACTAATTAATCTAAAGACAATTTTGATCATACATACTATCGGTAGACAACCAAGCAAGCACAAGGACATTATGATTAGAAATGTCTTTACACATGTTAGATGTTATCAGTGTGGTGCCAATCTGTGAATGTTCAGTGTCTTACATATGTTTATTATCCAGGTGTGAACACGACAAATTGAGTGACACAAGATGCAGGACACAAGACAGCAAACAAGCGCACAACTATTGTGATGGTAAGATTTTGTTGTGTCCTATAGACACCATAGATGTGGTTTGTTGTAGGTGCATCGCTGTCTAGTAACTAAGATGTTAAGGCTAATGTGCAAGTCTGCCAGCTATCGTACCATCCGACCTGGAAAACTATATCACACTGTTGTTGTTGAGAGTGACCCAATTAACCAATACTCACTTCTTGCAAGCTATTTGGTAGGGAGACAGATGGTCAATTCTGCACAGGGGACCCAAGCACAGGGAATTCTTAACATTATTAAATAATATAAAAGGCCAAATTTACCTTTCATCTCCTTTTCTTTAACAATATGCTTCATTTTTCGTCTCCCTAAATTGTGTTGCTGGTCCTGCGTTGAAGCCTTGAAAGGTATTGCTGGTGCAAATCTCCTAAGGTATTTCAGCCATGCGGTAAGGTTAGTACGAGGGACTAGATCAGCTTTATTTAACACTAAAACTAGACGTTTGCCTGAATCTCTGACAGCTTCCTCCACTTGAATGCACCGAGTGCCTGTAGAATACATTTTTTTAATTAGATAATTATTCCTATTCCTATTTTTTGAGCACTGTTATGGCGAGGGAATACAATGTGAGGAAACCCAGATATGGTCTAGAATTGATTATGCTTTTCCTTTTGGGTTTTAGAGGTGTGATGGTAATTGCTGTGTGAAAAACTGGCACTCTTGTCTAATCCTCTAGATTAGTTAGATGACCATCATTAGTTATAATTTGGTATACAATCTGGAATTTTGTAATGAGTGAGTGACTTTATATGGATTTCTAATTACTAGTTTTGATGACTAATTTCTTTATAGCAAGTATATATTTTACTTTGGAGTTGAATCAATTTATGCATAATATTTAAGCATCATCTTATTCCTTTTATATTTTGTGAGTGCAGCAAAATGTTAATAAATATATAAAAGTTTTACCTAAAGGATCTCTTGCATCTACAATTTCTAAAACAACTTCAGCTTCTGATATAACTTTCTTAAATTCACGATAATATGATTTCAGGGAGTTTTCCTGTTGTCTATCTTTTCCATATTCCTTTTCATTCTCTTTATCATTGCCTTTGAATGCATCATGAACTTTTCCACGAGTTTCAGCATTTGCTACCTGTAAAAATTAGTAATACAATATATTATGTATTTTAGGTTAACTGCCTTATTGGTTAAGGCATTAGTGTACACACCTAACGCCATCAAATGACTTCAAGACTCAGATTTGATTTCAGTCAGAAGGAGACACTTGTATGTTGTAAGTATTATATAAAGGTGGGTGTAATTTTGAGTCTGGGTGTTTCTTGAATGTATTCAAATATCTAATTCAGTATTGCTACGTAATGGTATCATATAATTTGCATATAATTTGCTTATGTTGGGGTTACATCAATTTGTGCAATACCATAATAATTAAACATAAATATCTACTCTGTAAATGATATACTATATTTATATTACCATATGACACATAGCCTACACTTTACTTGAAAAATCTTTATCATTGATTTTTTTTTTGTTAATAGAGCTCAAAGAAGGAGACAGATTTTTAGATGATAAGAAGTAGATTCTGCCATAAATCTGATATATAGCAGTGATGCCCACCTGAGATTGCTTTTGCTAAACCCTACTAATCAACAGAATTGAAAAAACAGGAAAGCCTGATGGTATAACATACATAATTCACTCCAACACTCGCACTGTAGGTATATCTGTTTCATCCTTTCCTTCTGACTGAACCATCAGTTTCTCATTTTAACAAGGACACATTCTTTCAATCACTTTCATTCTCTGATCTCACTATTGCTAAAGTTACGAGAGTATGTCACTAACATTGCAAAGCTAACAGATTATGAAAAAATATAGAAAGAATCATTAAATATTATGACTATAAATTATATTTACTACACTATCCAGGAGTAAATTTAATTAAAGTTAATCTATAAATAATGCAATATGATGTAAAATAGCTTTAAACTACAAGTAATTGTAATTACACAGGGTGTGTTGGTCCTGGTCCCCTATGTAGAATAGACCGCCCTGCCCCAGACAGCTCGTAAGAGGCGAACTTAGGTTAAATGGGCCACAACCTACTACTATTATGACCTCAGGTGATGGATTACTGTGCAGCATCCCGGCCGGGTGGGGATCCATTGCCTTACCTATTCCTGTCGCCATAATGACATTGTCGTGTTCCGGTCTGGAGGGTAAGGTAGCTGGTAAACTTGCACATCAGGCCTAACATCCTGGCCACAGGACAGAGATGCACCTACAACATCTATGGTGTATATAGGCCACGCTTGTCTCTTACGTTCAGGAGTGAGCTTGTTTGTTGCCTTATCATATAAAAACAATTTATATAAAATAAGTTAGTAAGCCCTTTTTTAGTAAAAATACTTATGTTACAATTAAAGAAACAGTATTTTCAAAAGAAACTAACCAATGTATCCATGCCAATCGGGTTATTCTTCTTTTCTTCTAACTTCCTTTGTTTGTCCAGTTTTGCCTGTTCTCGTCTTTTCTGTCTCTCATCTTCTTTGTGTTTCTTAACAGCTTCAACTTCTTTTAATATATCTTCTTTAAATGGACATATATTAGGTATTTGAATTGGTTTAGGTTTTTTAGACTTAGGCGCCTTTTTAGCTTCCTTCTTCTTCTTTCTGTTATGCTCTTTCACTTTTTTCTCTATTTTATATCTCAGACGTGCAGGTTGACGTTTTGAAGGTTTCTCTGTAAAAAGTTCATAATTTTGTTAGTATTAATAGCAAAAATACTCCTCTTACCAAATATTAGGTACTATTTAATCAAAATAATTATATAAGATACTTTTACTCTAAGAGAATTTTGCTTTTTAATCACATTGAATATTTTACTTTGGGGAATCTGTAACATAATCAATTTGTTTTATCTTTGATTTTTAGTTTAAATATACAAAGGTTATCTTATGACTTCACGTAGCTTGAGAGCATGTCCATCAGATGTTGGTACTTGTTAAAAACTTTCCATGCCAGTTAAAACTGAGTTACGGCAAGGTAAGTTTCCCTCTATGAACAACTTGTCATTTTAGCTTGACGGACATAAGTGTCACAATACTTTTGTTTTTTGACATGCTGCAGTAAGCAAATTACTTGTTGAAGGATTAACTGAGTATAGTATTATTAACAGTAGTAAAATGTTATTTTGAAATAAGTAACATATACATATGCATTAAATAAAAACGGTTATTTTTATTTTACTAATAGACATATTTGTGGAGATAATTAACAAGTCCTTACTTTAATTACATATTTTCTAAAACACAAAACTTTCTCTGTCCTAACCTATAACCAATGGAATATCAAGTGACTTATTATTTTCTTCTTGTGGTGCAATCAGAGGAGTGTTGTAAAATTTTTGATTATTATGTACTTTTAATTATAATTATAATATTATTACTTTAAATCATTTGAGCGAGTTTATTGTAAAACTACATACGCACAACTAAAAGAACTTACTCAATTTAAATTTAGCCATATTTTTTCTTTGTAAATATATTTAACACTACACGACACTTGTATATTGTGAATAAAAGTTTTAAATGAATACAATTCTCATTCAATCATAAGTTTAAAACAATTTTAAAATAACCTCCCGCGTTATCAGATTCCACTTTATTTTTAAATTTTAATTGCCAACAACTGTCAATGTCACAATCACATGTGCTCTTTACTTTTTTTTTGTAATTTTTTCCCATTTAGGGAAAGGCAAGGGAACTTTCTCCATACAGCCTAGTCTTAGGTATTTTATTTTTTCAATAATAATTGTATATCCATGGAAGATAAGGGTGGTAAGATGATTCCATGGAAAATGAGATGATGGACTGCAGGTAAAGCTGTGGGTACCTTACCAGACATTTTGTGGAATTTTGGCGGGAATACGAAACGACACTTTTCACTGCCAGATATCACATATCTCCACTGATGCACATTATTAAACGTTTTATGATAAAAACTCCACCATTTTTACAAATAAAACACGAATAAAACACAATTTTTGAAAAACAATATCTCACAAAATGTCTTACAAAAATAAAATAGTTTATTAGTTTGTAATCTGTTGTACCAGTAAACGTTTGAATCTTTGTAATAAGTCGCGCAATCACGACATGACGTTATTATCTGTGCTAAATAGGATTTGACAGATGAAACCATTACCAGACATGTAATTACATGTTAATAGCGCTATATGATGCACCATAATTTGGTCCGCTTTTGACTGTGGCTAACAACTAGTTTGCTATAGGAACCGCATCATCAAATTTGTTAATTAATACCACTGGAGAATAATGAAAAGGCAACTGTGCATATTGAATCGCAGCAAATGCGCAATATATATATTAATAAATTGAAAACGTCATTGTTCAATTTGATCATTTAGTGATTTTAAATCATTAGGTACCTACATAGTATAAAACGAAGCCGTTTCACTCAAGTAGTCATTATGTATCCGTCTTTATGTAGCCATCTTATGGCGCTTAATTTACGATATGGTAGTTCTTTAATTTTTTCGATATTGCATTGAAGATCTAGATACTCATTGCATAATATTTTTTATTAAAAAATGACGTTTTGGGTTTGTTGTCTATGACAAGTCTTTCAGAATCTCTTAAGCTTTTTTTGAGATATTCTTTACTGTTGTAAATAGATTTTTATTTAATTTTACATATTTTACTATTTCCATTATGTGCATGCATTGTTTACAATGTATTGATGGAGCTAGGCTTAAATGGCTTTGATACATTTTTATATGTAATGAATGCTTTATTTATTTCTGTACTGTTTCCCCGTAATTATGAGGCTATAACTCAGCACTGATTAAACTATGATAATAATAATAATAGTCTTTTGTAATCACTGTCACAGGCATATACAAGAATAATTTTGTTGTAACGTTGATTAAATCTATTGTAACACGAAATAACATGGTGCGACGTGTGATGTATTATCTCTACGAAATTCAGTACAACATATATGCAAGATGAAAGGACAATGTGTTATTCTAAGCCGCAGTGGTTCAGTTAATCACCGGACTGTATCAATTATTATATTACTCGCTTCTAATCTCGAGAAGCAGAGGCGGCTTTACGTGTCTACAATATACCTTTGTAGTCAGCTACGTCAGGTATCACAATGTAGCCTATTGTGCTAAGTTAGGTACAAGATCTGTCAGAATTCAGCTCCCAAGAGTATTATTTAGTAAATCAACTGTCTGTTCCCGGAAACTTGCTCTACATTTTCGCTTCATTTTCATGCGAAAATTTGTGTTCAAAATATTATGAGAAAATACGAAATAGCTTCTGCAGAAAATATATTGAGTGGCAAGTGACTCTTTCATTTGAAAGATGTTTTTAAAATACCCACATTTAGGGAATTTCTACATAAAATATATTAAAAAAAAAAATAAAGAAAGCGTCTGTCAAAATGCTCGGAGCATCCTTTCTCCAATACATAATATTGATAACTCACTCTAGACTAGACTAGACTAGGCTACCCTCTCTTTCTGCTAGTTTTGTGGAATTGACAAAGACAAATCAAGCCCGCCTTAAGAGGGCGAGAAAGCCAGCCCTATAAGAATGAGATAGATGTTTAATATTGGAGACAAACCTTTGTTAGGAGTGTAATCTCCATATTAAAATTCTATAGCTTCATGGCTTGTTTTTGTTATACATATATTGAAAAATAGGCTTATCACAATTATAAAAAATAAAATATCACGGCCGTAGAAATATAATAAGGAATATTCCATACCTTTAAACGGACAATTCTTTATATCAGCGATTTCGAAAACGGCTCAAACTATTTTCTTGATATTTTGTATATAGGGGGTTTTGGGGGCGATAAATCGATCTAGCTAAGTTTTATTTTCAGGTTTCTTGTATTAATCATGTTTTCATGGAATAAAAACCTATATTATTACAATACAAAGCTAAATTTCGGCAATATTTGCAAAATTAGTATAGCTAAGTTGGGAAATCGGGCGCCCAATACGCTGAATCAAAACCCGGGTTCAAACCTCAGTCCGATTGTTTCTTTTTTTTGAGTTCCTTCTTTTTGCGAGAAAACAGCTGTTCCTGGAAGCCTCACAGAAACAAGAAAAACATTGTAAATTATGTCAAATATAATTCCTAAAAAAATGTGATATACCTACTAAAAAAACACCGAGCAAAGGTCGGTCATCTACGTACTACTTTGAAATAAACCGTAACAAACTTTCCGTGAAATTTCATTATCAACTCTTTAGTATGTATACCTTACTTTTATTATTTTTATATGCATTGTTATTTAGCTTGACATAAATTATTGACTACATAACTCGTTAAAAACGTTAAATGATATGACACACTGGTTGTTTTGCATTTAAGCATAATAACGCGTTTGCCATTGTTAAGCACCATTTTAAAAACTGTTATTTATTGCCATATACCATTTTGCGTTTGTTGGAAGCATCGGTGGTCTAAAAATTTATTTATTAATAATAATCAACGTTAATAATAATAATACATAAACAACTAATCATATTTCATTTTGAGTAAGATCACAAGAAATTGGAAAATGAAAACCAAATTTATCTTAAGCGTCTAGCACATATAAACGCGATGTTAGTATGAGAAAGGATAATCTAATTCATTAAAAATATTGTCATGTAAAATGTTACCAAAACGTTAGCGCAACATGTGGCTCTCACTGTCCAATAGTGATTGGATGTCATGTAGAGCCAAGCTTCTAGCTCTACACGTCTTAATTTCACACACACTCTACATCTTTGTCAGTATACAAACGTATTTATATTAAACACAGTTCATCACATCGCTTAAAATTAAAGTGGCCTAACTCAAAATTTATGTAATACTCGTTTTTATCATTTTACTATATATCATTGTAATTGTGTACTCAAAAGGCTAATCCACAAAATCTGGTTAAAACCAATCGATCAATATGTATTTAATACTATATTTTTTGAAAAGTTTCTTGCTCATTTAAGACAAATTGCATTTTTTGAATTTGGTCACTTTAATTCTAAGCGTGCGACATGACGTGGTTTTACTAAATTCAAGATTATTTAGTTTACAGTTTTTCTATCGGCTGTTTTAGTATTTTTTCATTTTGTTTACGAATGTTTCGATATTTGAGCATCGCTTGTGAAAAGCGAAACCTGCGCGCTATTTTTGTAAACATTTGTTCGCTTCGTAATTGATTAATAAGAAAATATCGGTATAAATGTTTGTTTTTCCGGAGTGTGTTGAAAAACATCGAATGAAACACGCGTGTGGTGATCGCTCCTCACTCGGCGCTTATGTCACGCTCGCCTGGAGCTTAGGCAAATAAAACCACCTAGTGTGTAAAGTACTCTTGTATAGTACTTTGTTACTGCACTTTGTGTACTATTTTCACAGGGGTTGTTATATCTAATAATGATAATTGAATGAAATATTTTTGCATTAATATTAGTTGACCCGGCAAATGTTGTTCTACTTTGTAAATTATTTTTTGTGTGTACATTAGCATATTTTAAAAAAAGTACCTTCACGACTATTACCTCCGAAGGGGTAGGCAGATATGTGCTATTATACCTGCGACTCGTGAGTCCAGCAGATATACTAGTAGGTACACCCACGATTGGCCAAGGTACTAGGGTCCAGATGTGATAGGTGGCAAGCCTATCTCCACTTCTATATTCCAATCCCGGGTAATGTAATGCTCACTCAGAAAAATCTGAAAAACATTTGAGAAATGTTGCCCGACCTGAGAATTGAACCCGGGACCCCTTGCTGACGGTCTTAACAGGCGACAGCCGTACCGTTACACCACAGAGGCAATTTACAGAGCCTCGGTGGTCTAGTTTTATTTCGGTAGTCAGGTTCAAACCTCGAGATGTATCACCAATGAGCTTAGCTTCATAGCTATAATATTTATATAGATTATGTAACTTTATAATGAGGAAGGAGAATTTATAATAATTAAGAATACATTTAAATTGGTTATGTACTTGTTATTCTCTTTTATAACAACAATGTGTTTTATCTATAATAATATAAAAGCGTGAACGTAGATTAATGAAATATTTCTCTTGTTTCAGGCACAATGTCGTCGGTTAGACTGCCATCAGTCGTAGTCAAATGACAATAACTAGAAAAAAGGTAAATTTTGTGTAGAACAAGCATTGTACACAATATATATCAACAATAACAGGACAAGATACTTTTATTTGAAAAAATTTGGTGAACTCGTGTGCCAAGGGTTCCAATCTATAAAAATGGCAAAAATCACGTCTATTACATGAGAGATTAATATCATTATATTATATTAAGATATTTATTTTATTCCGTTTTTAGCCTTTGTTGTTTTAACGGCAACAGTATATATGGCATATGTGAACATTTCAACCGTCTATTGTGGTTCACGAGATACAACCTGGTGACAAACAGAAATACAGACGGACAGCGGAGTCTTAGTACTAAGGTTCCGTTTTTACCTTTTGGGTAAAAAAAATATAAAATACGTAGTTTCTGGACGATAAGTTGTTAAAAGTTTAACAAATGACCTAAAGTTAATATTGCCGTTCTCGTGACTATATTAGCGTTTGAAATTTATCATGTTTAGTTTACTTATGCATTTAGTCAAAAGCGGTTATTTTAATATTACAAACAGAATTCCAGTTTCATTTGTTTGTAAAGATTGAGTCGAACTATTTTTTCAAATTTCTAGGTCATTTGCTAATAGACCCAGAGGCCAATGAATATTTTAAAGTATTTATCAAATCATGAAACGAATACCAGCTTAGTGACAGCTTACACGTAATAATTTACGGCAAAACCTAAATGGTCCTTAGTTAAACGATAGTTCACACTAAAGTAGGCTTTCATTATTGAGTATATATAAAAAGACTTGGCTTATATTCGTTTAAAAAAGTATTTCTTATTATACCATCAGTGTCGGCAAGCTTTCATGTAATAGTTTACGGCAAAACTTAAATGGTCCTTAGTTAAACGATAGTTCACACTAAAATAGCCTTTAATTGTTGAGTATATATAAGAAGATTTGGCTTATATTCGTTTAAAAAAGTATTTCTTGTTATACCATCAGTGTCGGGAGCGCTCATGAGACAGTCGTGTCATCGTCTGCTTGAACATCAGCAAGCAGGTGGGGAAGAGCCCCCGCTATACTCACCTATAGATCAAATTTCAGGTAAAAATATTTTCACAGAAACCCACGAGAAACCGTCAACTTTGTAAACACTTTTATTCATTCAAAGTCAAAAATCCATTAGGTCTACTAAAAGTGAAGATGTTTTTGCTAAGTTTTGAAGCCATGAAGCTGAAGGAACTCCTAACAACGACTGGTCCTGAATATGGAGTATTGCTAACTCTTTCTAAACTGGATAACCTCTCTTTCTGCCAGATTTGTGGTGGACAAAGTCGAAACAAACCGGCGTTATAAGGGTGAGATGGCCAGCTCTATGAGTATGAGCTACATACATATCTTCAAGCCAGATCCATTGCGGGGTGGGCAGAGAGTACCGAAATAAAATGAAATTTATTTATTTGCCGAGTGCCAAGTACAACGATCCTTGCACACTTGCTTAACTTCCTCCATGTTCATCTCTTCATACAATCTCGCCGGTTTCGCAGACTTTTGACACTACCCTATGATAATATCTTGAGCTATTTGATCGTGGAATGTCAACAGAGGTCTCCCCGGGTACCAATATCCATCTACTTTCGCATTGTATATTCGGTTTATCTATCTTTCATTCTTTCTACATGACAAAACCTTTCTCATTTTTACATCGACACTTTCAATCTCACTCTCTCTCTCTGATCACACTACTACGAATGCAGTTAGACGTAGATATTTAATATTACTGACAGGACGTTGTTAGAAGTGTAATCTCCTAATAGTATAAGCTTCATGATTCAAGCAGTTATGGGAAGAATTTCAATGAAATTTCTCTTAATTTAAACGTCAATTTTGCATCAAAATGTAGATGTCCGGAAGCATTCGACGAAAAAAAAAACATGATAATTTGTTTGCATCATTTACTGTTTCTCGTGACGGAACTTTTCAAATTTTCTTCATCTCACATAAACATGAGTATTCCGAAAAAAAATCATTGACATTTATTTTGTTGTGACAAGCAGAGGAAAGGCTAGAAGACTAGTAGAAGGAATTGACTTTTGGAAGTATCTAAGGCCCGACCGGTTTCTAGGACCGTAGTGGTGTGAGTCCAAGTGAGTCCTATTTTATACCTAACTACCAGAGAAATACCTACTTTAACATTTGTGACGTATTACTTTTAAGAAGATAGCCAATACTTCGATCTATTGACAGGATGACCTTATGGGATCAGTCTTTTCTGTCATCTTTTGGTGTTTTATGGAGAATAGACCATCTGATTCTCATGTCGGTAACCCATTTCATACAGGATTACAGACAGTCAAGTTACATAAAGTTAACGTATTTTTACCGTGATGATTAGTACGAAGAGAAGGCTGATCAAGTTAGGCACAAAATCAGCATCTTAGGCTGAATGCAAGCAACGCAACTTAAGAGTCGTAAGCGGTGCTTGTTTCTTATAAAAAGTGGTGGGTCTGTCTGTTAGTTATCCTATACTATATTAATTATTGCTAATTTTTACTTTCAATTATTCAACATTTATTTATATGGAACTGCTAACGATAAAATGTTATGACATTTTAACATCAGAATATGCATATTGTGACAGATTTTTAAGCTACATTTTTGACGACTTTGGAATGAGTTTATAATTTTTATGCTACGAAGTTCAAGTCTAAGATGAACATTTTATATTATTAAGATTCGGAAAAGCTAATTACACGACTTAAGGTGGCGGCGGATAGCTAAGTAATTTAAAAATTATTAAATTAAATCATATTATTTGGATTATATTTTCTAAAATATTACCCTATAAAATTGGAATATAAATTTTACTCACTAATTCACACGTGTTGACGTTGAAATTTTGTATTTAGCTTTTAAAAATATATTTAACTAAACCGTAATTTTTATTTTACCATTCATTAAAATTTTTACCCTCGTAATTTAAAGAAGACCGATTTTAATGATATTTCGTTTTTTGGATTAGCCTTAGTTTGGCAGGAGTAGAATATAGAAATGACATCCCTTTCTCCGTAGACATAAATAAATTTTTTTTCTAGCCCCTAAAATCTACATACATCCAGAAAGGAAAGGAAAGGAAATGAAAGTATTTCATACTATCGGGTAATTTGAGTGCTAGGTCTCCTCCGCCGGCGCCTTAAATGATTTAAAAATATTTTAATGTTTTTATTTTAATTTACATAATTCAGTAGAATTTTTTTTTTGGTATTTATGATATCTTTTAGCGATTTTTTTATTTAAATCAATGTATAGGACGATTGTTTCTGTAATTTTCTTCATTTGATCTTTGAGAACTGATCGCAAATGGTTTAAATTTGACAATACATTTAGGAGAAATTCCCTTTTAAATTATTTTGAGTAGTCATTACGTTAACAAGCAACAACTGAAAAGCATTTTTACTACTCTCAGATATTACAAGTTTTGTATTTCGTTAAAATGTACGCAGTAAAATTACATCATTGAAAAACAAATATAACAGGCGCGGGAACAATATGTCTGATGCCAGTAAGCCCAGTTTCAGATGTTATTTTGTAAAATGAATTCGACACAAAAACTGAAACTTTGACAAGCGTTTATGTTGAACACAACATCGAATTGAATACAGAACAAAAACGTTGTACAAATTGAAACAAACTAAAATTGAAGCGCTGAAACCCGCCGGTGTAAAACTTATAATTAACTACGAGTTTTTTTGTGGCCATTGGCGCTAATTGGCAGTACGGTGACGACTTTACCAGACCTTGTGAAAACATCCTATAGTTGGGAATGTTTTGATTGTTTTTTCACTTTCAAATGAAGTTCCGTCACTTACCGTAATCCGTTCATTCACACGTTTTAAATTTAGAACCGCATTTATTGTACACTATACGTGCGATACTCGATGAAAAATAATGTAATATTAAAAATGGCCAGTATTATTTATATTATAACAGATAAATTTAGTATTGAAAAGGATGTAAGAGTTAACTAGACCCTGATTAGGGTTTACAGAGGAATAAATTAGGAGTTTTGATACAGTGGTACCTGATCATGTGGGCCGGGAGGCCGGCGGCAAGCTGACACGATATGCGCCGGCGGAAGAGGACGAGGCGACACTCAGGGAACTTCTACTTAGGTACGTGTGACCCTAGAGAAATGTCGAAAAACATTAGCTTTCCGCCTTTACTATTGGCTTCATTGCATTGTTGATTCATGAGATGTGTGTCGATGTATCTTTACATTTTTCATCTTGGCTTAGCATCCCAAATATCTTGTATTGCAGATATACTAACGATGCAATCCGGTGCCTGATCATCATCCACACCCCCTACTTCATGACATCGGACCATAGCCCACCGTACTGTTACATTAGCATCAATGGCCATGATCTTAATATCTTTACTTGACACTCTGTCGAGCACAGCGATTTAGTTTTCACTTTGAGTAATGTTCAAAAACACTTACATAGAATAGTTGATACCTTCGCGAACAGAAGCTATTGCTAGCATGTGTGTGATTGATTATGTGTTTTTAATGTAGAGCAGCTAATCTGCAAATAGCTTGAGGTAAAAGGTTTTCCGCTAATAATTAATATAATACAATTATATATATTTTTTCATAAAACAGAAATAAAAAGAAATAAGTTTTTTTTTATTAAAAACTACATCTTGTATTAAGTGAAAATTAATGTTCAAATATATATAAGTAAAAAGATTAAAAGTTCGGGTAATGATATCCAAAATTTCAAATTAAAAAATCTTCAAACTGAAAATAAATTCCAATTCAATAGTTTCGCAAAAAATCAAAATCGCCGTTACAGATTTGAAAAAAAGATTGTTATTCGCTTTGTAAAAAAATGGCGGTTACGTTTTTGCTTTGGTTTGTGACAGAGTTGTAACTGAAGAAATGTAATAAAGATGCAATTTTTATAGCAATGATTAAAATTAATGGTCATTTAAAATTACAATAGAAATTTCATTTTTTATTTGAATATTTATTTAATTTGATTATTATATAAATAATACTTGTTTAAAATAATAAATTAAATAAGACACTGAAACAAAGAATTGAAAAATTAAAACAGTAAGGACTTACAAGACATAAAATACTCTTTTTTTATTTATTTTTTTGTTTGAACAATGTAATGGCTTTTACACAAAAAAAATGTTTAATTAAAATTAAACAAAAATTCACTACACATTAAAGTTTATAATTTATAGTGATTTATATACATTTTATAGAAATAATCATTATTTCAATTACATATGCTGTTATTAATTGTATTTTTAGTGTACTTACAGAAATATTGATACATTTTAGTTACTAATAGCGGTCTTATCACTTTGATATCCTTAATTCAAATCCAACCAGATTAGGCAGTTTGTTTCTTATAAATACTGGATGTTAAATAATATACCACGTAATGGTAGATGCAAGTAGTATTTTCAAAAAAACAATATATAAAGCACAAAAACATATAAATGCTTATAGAAATAATTATGACAATTTTTAAAAATAATTAATCAATATTGAAATCATCCAGCATAAATAATATTTCCAGTTGAGTTGTTCTATGCTTGATATTATATGGAAATAATTTTAAAAACTACTTGTATAAATATTATTTTCAGTTGATATGACGCCGCTCTAGGCTTGTTATAAAATGGAAATAATGTTAAAAACAACATGAATAAATATTATTTCCAGTTGATATGAAGCTGTTCTAGGCTTGTTATTATATGGAAATGTTTTAAATATTCAATTTCGTTTAGATATAGGTACACTTGTTGCATGTATCACGTTAATAATACACAATTTATAACAACTTTTATAGCTTCGTTGTTTTTTTAGCTACTGAAAGTTACATTTGTCCATTATTTATAATCTGTAGCATTAAATATTTGTTCATTTGAGTTTTATAGTATATCAAAGTTCATGGAAACACATTGGAAAGTACCGTTAACGATAGCTTTTAACGGACATACCTATAATCGTGATTATTTATTTAAGAGTAACCACTATGAATAAAAGCCAGGTCCGTATTTTCAGCTCTGAAATTTTTATTACTCAGTCCATCCACCAGCGCTCTTAACAATTTTAATGTACGACTATGTACGAATGTACTGTAATGTATAATAATAATGTACTGTACGAATAATAATAATAATAGTATTTTATAAATATATAGATATATAAAAGATTAGAAATGTTAAGGAATATTCGTTGCTTATAGATTTTCGAATGAAATTTATTTTGGGGTAGATTTTAGGAAGCCAGCTGCCTTCCAAAATGAACTATGACCGCAAAAAGTGGGTATTGGGGAAGAAAAAGGCAATGTAGTGATATGTAAAACTACCACCTAGCTAAAAAGAATCCGCAAGGTTATAGTTTTACAGTCGAAGCCTTCATCTACTTGGAAAATAATATAAAGAGCCAAATAAACAAGTACATATACATTCAAGAAATTCAGTGTATCTTACTAAGAGAAATATCTATCTACTTTATATCAAAAGATATATAGTTAGCTAAATAATTTATGAACTGCATTATGTGATATAAAAAATAGAATATGTTTTTATATTATACTAGCTGCATCCGCGACTCCGTCCACGATATTTCCGACGGTCAGTTGGCAACACTTTTTCTGCGACTCAATCGAGCAGATAGCAATCGATAGCATACACTTCTCAGGCAATAAATAACAAAAATGTCAGATCACATGTTTGCTTAAGAAAAAAATTATTTATTTAACACTTCATTGAAGGTAGGTAATATTAAAGAGGTACACGTTAATAACGAAACAGTACAGAAGGAAAGCTTATCTCTGACTCGAAATATTTTACAGCTATTAGAATAGAAAAAACAGAAATGTAATAAAAAGAAAAAAGGTAGACTGTGTATAAAGTAAAAGTACAAAATAAACACTACTAATTAACACATAAATTAAAAATAAATTTAAAAAAAAGAGAAATAAAAAGATATAATAATACATATAACATTATAGATTTATTAAAAACAAAATTCCAATTGTGAAAATTTACATGATTTGAGGTTTTTCTTATTTTATGACGCTTCTACTTCTCTTCTATTTTATCATTCTTATTTCTTACTGTCCAGATTATTCGATTATACAATTCGACCATTATAGCGGCTATAATTTCTAAGCTACTAAACTTACGATTTAAAGTTACGGTATAGTCTGTAAATTATGTCATATTGAATAAAACATTAAATGAAATCGGACTGTGCGTTGCCGATTTATAGCCAAATTCAGATTTTGACTTTTTATCTTCTTCCATGGAATTCCCTCAAGCAAGCAGGATAAAAAGCCTTTTACCTACCTTAGAACATATACTACTCGCTAGCCAAATTTCGTCATGATCGGTTCAGTAGTTTTAGCGTGAATTGTTGCCGGAATACAGAAGACAAAAATAAAAAAGAAAAAAGTTGAGAGGTGTCAAAGGACACCCGGATGGAATGAAGTTTACGATTTTTTTTATTACAATTCGTTCTATAATTAATCGATAACACCACGACATTTTTTCTAATGTAATCCGGCGACGACATACACACTCACACAGCGGGTGTGTATGTCGTCGAAGGATTACTATAGCAAAAAGTGTCGTGCCAACTTTTTTCGTGAGAATTTTTTCCGTCTAGCCCCCTTTCACAACGCGC
>DVZL01001704.1:0-16944 GCA_018236625.1 Lasaia peninsularis
TATTTCAATTTGTCGCTGTCTTTTTTCAACCAAAGAAAGACGAAAGAGGTATAACAACTTAGTCATGTCAAATTAGTCAGAACAAATTGAAAGACTTTTAAGGCTAGCGAGGTATATACTAAACGTTTGTAGAAATGTCACATACAAACTAATCTGACAGAACAAAAAGTATTTTGTCTCTTTCTTTGGTTGAAAAAAGACAGCGACAAATTGAAATAAGTTTAGTAAGCAGCAGTAGAATTACCAGCGTTATTTATCTGCTTATCAAAATTGGTATTACAGTATTATGTTTACCCGACACAATAACTTCGTGTACACCATTATTATGTTCCATTTTAAATTCTCAAATATACAACGTGCTTTTAATATCTATGATAGCTATTCTTCTCCCTTAAAGAGATCCGTTTGATTTCTTATAATAATACTAAAATGGCACAAAAACTTTTGCTTTTAGCTCCAAATATAATAAAACAGTTCTTTCGAAATCTATCTCAGCTTGAAGGAAATTTTTAATGAAATACTAAATAAAAATTTTTTGGACTCAATGTTTTGTTATGACTAAACTTTTTACTGTATAAACTAAATTTTATGATTAATTATTAAGCATATCCAAATTAGTGGGATATCTAAATAACTTAGTACACAGAAAAAACCACAAAAATCTAGTAAATTACATAATATATCGTCGTTGCAACTTTAAGACCTCTTATGTGTAAAAATATATTTTAGGAGAAAATCGAAAATAACTATCTACTGAAAAAATGTAATGAAAGAAATTAAAACAAGAAATATAGGAATCAGCATCATTATTTATTACTTTTTACGTTGCTATTGTTGATTCAATTGAAAAATTATAGTAAGAATAATGTAGTAGATTCTTTCAGTAGATAGTTTTTATCGATTTTTTTTATACATAAGAGGTCTTAAAGTTGCAACGACGATATTATATCTTCACACCAAGTCCCTAGCGGACTAGGCAGAGATTATCGAGGACCAAGTGTCCCGATTTCCACATACTTGCTTAGCTTCCTCCACATTCATTACTCTGGTTATCCAAACACACCGTTTTCGGAGACTCATAACACCTCGAGCGATTTATTCGTAGAATATCAATCTAAGTCTCCCCAGGTACCTATAGCTATACTTATTGGCATTGTATATGAAAGGTTGACCTTTCATTTTAACCAAACCAACCCCTTTCTCATTTTCAACACCGACGCTTTCTTTCATTCCCACTCTTTTCCCATGAAATTAGTAATTTATATTACGTGTCAGTAATACGAGGTAATATTGAATTTGAAGTTTTTTACAGTTCTACTAAGTTTAAATTATGTGATAAAAAATATAAAGATGTCTCATTAATAAAGAAGTACTGTTATTCCGTCGTATTTTTTTTATTGCATTCTATGTTTTTTTTATAAAATGTTCAAAAATTGTACATATAAATAATATGCAAAAAAATTAACGATTTAGTTCATAGAATTGATTATTTATTAATAGTTTTATTATTGTTTGTATTTTATTTAAAAAAAATCTATATATACCTACTAGCTGTCCCAACAAACTTCAAAAGATTTTAACCGATTATCAGACATAGGTACCCGATATGGACACAATTTTTTCATGAGAATAGATCGGGTTAGGATGAAAAGTATCCTATATCCGTCTTCTGGTTCTAAACCCTCTCCCCACCAATTTTTTTCCAACTCGATTCAGTCGTTCTTGAGTTATGAATAAACTAAAACTAACACAACATTCTTTTATCTTATATATAAAATTCTCGTGTCACAATGTTCGTTCCCGTACCCCTCCGAAACGGCTTGAGAAACAGCCAACATCTATTTTTCATAGCCCTAAGTGCGGGCGCTACGAAGTAAGCCGAGCCAGCTAGTACATTTAGTTTTTTTTAAGTCCAAACGTTAATTTTGGTTTTAGAAATATTTTTTCCAGACAATAAATAAAACCATTAATAAACAATCAATTCTATCAACTAAATCGTTAAACTTTTGCATATTTATAGGTACAATTTTTGAAGATTTTATAAAAAAATACATAGAATGCAATAAAAATTAAAAATATGACGGAATAACAGTACTTCTCTTTTAATGAGACATCTTTAATGAAAATGAAATTAAAACTTTAATGAAATCAAACTATGCGTTAATGAATTAAAGCCAAGTTTAGATTTTGACTTTATTCTTTTTCACGAAAACCCCTTAAGTAAATGGAAAAAAAGTTGTTTATCAACTTTCTCAGAATATAGCGCTCTCGTCATCTAGATTTCGTTTTAATCAGTTCAGTAGTTTCGGCGTGTATTCAGCCGGGATACAAACGGATAGATGAAAATAAAAAATAATGTTTCCCGCGGCCCGTTTTCAGTGGCCTAGGCCTATTTTTTTAATAAAATAAATGTATATAACGCTTCTACAGTTTTATGATATGTATAGATTATTTTATATGTCACATAGTAGCGATAAAATAGTAAAAACAATATTTACTGGTTATTATTATATCAAAGTTTGATTTACTGTATTCACATTCAACCATGTAATGAGTTTCGCCGAACTTTCGTCCTTTGGGGCATGTTTCCAAATATTTACTTTTAATAACCTTTTTTTAATCACATTGTGGACATGATGGTTAAACCGACTTCAAAACGGAGTAGTAATTGAGCCTCGGTGGCCTAGCGGTACGCGCTTCGGACTTCCATTCGGGTAGTCCAAGTTTGTACTTTTTCTAAATTATGCACATTTTCTCAATCCTCTTACCGTTTAGGAAAATTGAACCTGGGACCCTATGTGGCTAACGAACTTAACAGGCGACAGCCTTACCGTTACAACACAGAGACGATCTCTGATATTGATGATATAGCGGTATGAATAGTTACAAGCTGGGAAATCGGTTGCATTATACATTTTATACTTGTATATTATTAGTGTACCTTCTGTCTTTTTGTTGCTTTGCCTTCCTTATTCTCCTTAGTTCTCATCCCATTGCTACGTCGGATGATATACCTAATCTAGGGGATTTGACAAAAGCACCACTTTTTGCATAGAGTGACTGCCATCGGACCTCTGCAACCCAGAAGGGAAATCAGGCCCAATCCTAGTAGGTCGGGATCGATATCCCGGTTTTCTCACGATATTTTCCCTCATTGTAACAGCACTCAGAAAATGTACTTAAGTTTGAAAAACTCTTTAGTACACGGCGGGGTTTGAACCTGAACTAGCATAACCGAAGCCCACACCACTAAACCACCGGAGCAAAGGCTTTGCCTACTGTATTTTTACAATCTGTTGTATTTTTAACTTCAACTAATTTGTCTACCCGTTTGCTCTCTGATCAGTGATCATATAGAAATAAAATCTATCATATTGTATAAATATATAATTATATAGGTATGCTATTTATTTCTAAAATAAAAACAGCCTAAAGCCATTCCATGCTACTTAAGCTGTCTGCCAGTAAAATTCCCGTCAAAATCAGTCTGGCGGTTTCAGAGATTTCAAAGATATTAATTTGGGTACATATAGACAAAAATTCTAAAAATATATATTTTTGGTACATGTACCCTGTAGATATACATATGCATTTACTAATAAGATTTTATTTTAATATTACATAAGGACACTCCTTTTAGGTAGGTATATTTATTTGTATATATTGGACCCAAACTCCATTTAAGCACATAAACATGTATATAAATATAACATCGTACATATAAGCATACACAAAAGCTTTATAAGAGAAAATGTCAAAAAGAATAACAAAGTCCCCCGTCTCTTATTATGTAAAATCAATTTATTTGCTATTACATATGAGACGCCTTTTTAAGGAACAAATCAGAGTACTTCATGCAATATTTATGTATGAAAATCTGATAAACTTACTACTGGTAGGCAATTTTTAAATTTTATCGCAAACATTTCTCCGTGGATGCGACGCTGTACGTTCGACAATATCATTGTCTACTAGCGATACCCGCGCCTTCGTCTGCGATTTTATTTAATTATTTGATTCTATACATTTCTAACATAAAATTCTAAAATAAAAATACCCTAAGCTACTCCTTATTCAACTGTCTGCCAGTAAAAGTCCCTTCAACATATGTGCAGCCGTTTCAGAGATAAGCGGGAACAAAAATTCTAAAACCTACTGTTTTGGTGTATGTACCTTGTAAACATACTTATGCATTTAGTAAAAAGCGGTTATTATAATATTACACACAGACACTCCAACTTTATTTATTTGTATAGATACTAGTCTATTTACTATAATTATCTTTTTCTATCTCGGTTCAAGTTAACCTGTTATCATTTCAACTGGAGTATGATGACGACGGCACTAAGTAATATGCAGCAAGCTTACTTAAAACTTTTGACTTATAACCATGCTGGCTATTTATAGATTCGATAATCAAATAATTTGCACAGGTACTACTTTTACACAAGGAACTCTTGTATATTTATACCGGCGATTTCGGAATAGGCTCTAACAATTTCACCTAGGCGTTATGGGGGTAAAATATTGATCTAGGTAGGTCTAGGTCATATAAAATCTCGAAAATTATGACACCTATACAACTTTTTCGGTATCACTTGCAAAATAGTACCGGTTTCATAGACGTACCATCATATGGCAACTTTTTCAAGTAGGCGAAAGCTTACCCTGACAAAAAAAAACTACCGAGCAAAGCTCAGTCTCCTAGGTACAAATTATTTATATGCTATTATAATAAAATACTGTACCTTGATGTCCGACTTTGACGTACGATATTCGGGTTTCGATTTGATTTTCCTGATAGAACTACTTGTTCTATAAGTTTTTTTTCAGTTTATCTGAATATGTGCCCAATATGGCGATGGACTTGCCAGCTGTCACATTTTGGGACCTAATATCGGCTAATCATGAGTGCATAAGCCTCTGCCTAGTAGTAATGGATTAATTAGTATTCACAATAACTGATAGCATAATTATTAGCATAGGCAGTTATCAAATTAATTTTAGTCGATACTCCTACTCGTTTTAGGCAGGGCCTACTCCTTTTGGGATACGAACGAGTCGATATATTAATATCTATACACTTGTGTATAGCGCTTCACTACCTTTTATAATAAAAAGGGTCCAAAAAGAAATCACCGGTGTAAGTAGTGCACCTATAACCAGCCAGCGAACTATAAGTTAAATCAGGGAAGGTACTTTGATTTGGTATGCGGAACGGGGATGCTCTATGAATTCTAAAGAGCCCTCGACGCGATGATGTCGGCTCTCTTGAACCCTCTGTTACAGCATATTTTAAACAATTCAAAATATCTCACTAGTTTTTGCCTTTGACTTGCAAAAATGGGAAGCAACAAATAAAATTTAAGTTTTATTTCATTTTGAGATGTAAAAATGTGACGAATCCATCGCATATCTGAATAAAAAGTAAAGCACATTTACGTCTATTATCTCCAAAGATGTAAGCAGAGGTGTGCAAGTATATCCACGACTCGTAAGTCTAGTACATATACTAGAACACACACGATCAGACAAATTACTAGGCCATGGTGTGATCGCCATTTCGGGCACATTCCAATCCCAGGCAATATTACATTGCTGCTTACTCAGAATAATCTGAAAAGGGGTAAAAAAGAATAACGTCAGAAAAGTGTCGTATTATTTTTTTGAGATTAAAAAAGGAACTTCAGTGATAGAAAATTTTCCATAAGGTTGTTTAAAAGCTCAAGAGAGAGGAGAAAACTATTTTTAATTGTCGATTTTCTTGATTTAGATAAATCGTAAGCTTAAGAAAAACAAATGTCTGATCTTATATTGATATTGTCTTGGGTGTGAAACCACAGCAAATAACTAGATTATAATATAGCGGAGAGTATTCTTAAAATATACCGGTCAATGGTTCATCGTCCGTAATAGTTCAAAGGTGTGCCTCCCTTCTGGATGCTGGATCGATATGGGTTGTCTGACTTTGTAGTGATGTGCTGTTATCGTCCTTGCGCTATCGATGTTTCATCTCGACGTATTCTATCGTGAAATGGGCGTGTAAAAATATACCAGTAAATATATTGGAATTCGTTATTGGAACCCTTAAATATTTTCATTTATGACGAATAAGTGATATTCGAATTGAAATGTCTGTTACCATAGTTACAGTAAACTTCATTAGTTTTGACTTGTACTTATAGCAATATGGGTGTCACTTCAAATTAAACGTTTCTATTAAAATCGATAAGGAAAGTGATTTGTTATAGAAATACAATAGCATACTCATAATCTCGCCGAGGCTAAGCCGTAAGTGAAGACATAATCGAATTTTTTATTTGGTCACTGCAAATGTCACTGCTTATCCTATAGCACAGATATTTACCTAATTTAGGAAGCAGGAATCGTATACATAGTTTCTAAGTATGTGTAATTTGGTGAACTAATTAATTATTCTTATTCTTATTTATTTTTGGGCAGAAATAAATCAAATAATAAATATCGTCACGCCCGTATACTTGTAGACATAGACAGAGGTACTATACTTTGCACCCTTTATAACGTGACAACGTTATGATTTTCAGACAAACTGAAACTTTAGGAAACAAGTTGCTCTACTCTTGTACCCAGAATCTCGTGTCTCTGAAATGAGTATGTAAACGTCTTGTTCATGTGTTTTCAGTGAACTCCAGTTTTACCTCAACCTCGCAGCGCCTCTAACGCCTCTAAACCTCTAAGCGCAGAGGTAAAACCTAAGTTTTACCTCTGCGCTTATCTTCGCTTTTCGAACGGTATCCAAACATACGATCATCTTGACTAATGTTAATCATGAGTATATTCGCACATCAGTCATGTTCCACGTCGACTTTCGTAAGCATAGTAAATTTAGCAGTGACTTTATTGAGTCAAGAATAATTACGTACTTTGCCACTTTTCGCAAAATATGACCTTACTCATACTAATTATATATAGATTGCAAATTAGTTACTATAGTGTTGTATCCAGTATTATAGTATCGGTATCGACTTTATATGTATAAAAAAAAAGAGGTCCTTATTTGACATTTTCAACTGCCAAGTCTAATTGATTTAATTAAAATTTTATCACGTAAAATTCAATTTAACCAATTTTTTAGAATATATACACAATTATTTTATCAAATAATATTCTACTGCGATGCGTTTTATTCACAGACTGAGTGACTTTTTAGTGGTGTGCTGTTATATCGATGTTTTCTTTGATACTATTTATAAACTTTATAGTCCGCTGGATCTTGTTTTAATTTAAAAAAAATCAAAAGAGAGCAGCCACTGACCCATCCAAATTGGGATTTTTGTAATTAGGATATTTCAGCGATATATTATACTATTATAATAGGACAGTGGAATTGCACAATCTTTACTCACAAGATATTTTTATAATTGGTCCATTATATATTAATAAAATAAAGAGAAGAAGAAAATCAATCTACCTACATTTAAAACTTAAAGGCGTAAAATAGATACAAACAATATATAAACACTAAGTAAAGGGGGTAAAAAAAGGTATTTTCATTGAAATATATCAGAAAAGAAAATGAATAGAAGGACATTTTTAATAATTTAAGTGCAGAATACAGCTATAGCGTATGTGTGTATACATTACGAACAAGCGCTTTTTATTTTAAAACATTCCCAGGTTTGTCACCTCCACATTGTATAAAATTTTGTCGTAATTAAAAATTTAGGGCCATCCACGGCTGAACTGAAGCAACTAGTTATAAACGTGATAGTTTGTTCAACAAACTCGGAATCGATCTCATAAAAACAATTACACCCGCACCCTCAATTTCCAAGCTATTAACTAAGATGATGAACTTTCCTTAACACGCCGTAATTTTATCAAACAAGATTTTCCCCGACCAAAATTTATGGTTGCAATCTAAAGTTAACTGCCTCACCTCGGACATTACCTTAATTTTGTAAATCTAGTCGGGTTCGTTTTATTTTTGTTGTAATCCAAGAAAACATTATTAATTTTACAACAAATTAAAATATTTTTTTTCTAATACTTAAGTGAATTTTCTATTAAGTATACAATATCCGCTATCTAACAAACTAGAACACAATAATAAACCTTGGTAATGTATTTTTGTCATCTTTAAACTATATAGGTAACATGCATTTTTAACAATTAGGAATTCCGTCTATTGAGAATACTATACATATTAATTTATGAACTTTTATTCTTTCATTCTTATCGTTACCTGAAGCTTTGATAACTATTAACGTTTTTTTGGCTGTTACATCCACTTGTATAGTCGAGACAAAAACACATCCGTATCCGTAGGTTCGTTTGTAACCACTGATCAAAATAATCATAAGAGCCTTAGTGTATCCGAGTGCCAAATTACAACATTACATATATTATGTATATTCACATGTTTAATATTTACTAAACTAATTTTGATTTCCTGCGTTTATTTTATGAAACATTCAATGATAAGAATTATTGGTATATTCTGAAAAGTATGCGTCTAGTTTTTTCATCAAAATATTATGTTTATCGCAATCAAATGCCTCGGAAAAATCACAAAATGCACTAAATACAGACTATAGACTTCATAAATGATCTCTGTTAATTGGGAAAACCCACTAAAGAGTGTTATGTCTAAAGGTCTTGGTAGTATTTATTCTTTAGAAAATTTATTTGCTTATTTATTTAGCATATTTTCATTCTGAATTAGCACTAAACTAATCCATAAAGAAATTCGACTTGTGCAGGCAAAAACTCTGAGTTATAATTCTTTTTGAAAGATATCTTGAAGATTATTTGCAATTCAATTTTTTATTTAAAAAATGTCTTAACTTTGATGTTGCATTAAAAATTAAATTGTGAGTACCTTTTAAAATGTACACGAAATTTAAATAGATTTAAATTTGATTAATAGATGGACATGGAGGGGCTTCACAGGACAAATTGCATTAACTGAACCCTTCTCACGGGGAAGAAGATTTTTCACTCAAATTTTTCAACTATTAATGAAACGAAAGAGCTTTGTTCACTTCCTAGTTTTCTGGAATAATTAAAGCAATGTTTAGAGCATAGTGACTGCACAGCTCACCTTCTTCGTTTTTTACCTAGCCCCATCCCGTTTGTATATCTAATGATATTAAGATAGATTACCTAATATAGGGATTTGACATGAGCGCCAGTTTTATAGAGAGCGTGCCGCCATTTGACATCTGAGACCCAGAAGGAAAACCAGACCCAATCCTTGCGTAAGTCGAATTCGAATACACGAATTAGGGTTTCCTTACAAAATTTTTCCCCTTACTGTAAGATATATTAGAAATTGTTCCTACTTTATGTAAAAAACACACTGATATATGATGAGATTTGAACCTGGACTACCCGAATGAAAATTTGCTACAGACCACCTAGGCTCAAGAAGCAATTCGTTGAAAAAATTTGATATATAAAGCGGTTGCTTGACTGTGATTACTCTAAAAAAAATCTATCAAACGCTATTGTTACGCCAATATATAAAATCTGTAGATATTAGAATCTCGATTCAATATAATTTAATCACTATCTTTTGTTGTATAATAATGTAAATCAATTGTTGTTCTTTAGTCTAGTAATTACTATTAATATATAGTCCAAGTAATTTTGGATTTGAATTATTCGAAGAAGTCCAGGAAAGGTATATAAAAGATTCGTAAATATGAAAATAAAGCTAGGAATATAATAAAAATAATACTTCACACATTTGATATCTGTCCTGTCCGTCGTTTAAAAACCAATTAAATTTGAAATGAATCAAATAAAATTTTGAAGTGAAGTTTTTTTTCGTTTTTTTTTTTTTTTGCTTTGAATGTCAAATATTTGATTTAATATTATTATTGTTCCCGTTAAGTTTTTGATCACAACACAACCAAATAACATGAAACTATAATTTGTGCATCCTAAAATTATCATCAAATAAATGTTATACAAATTAAATAATAGTCTAGACATTTACATTTAGAGTTTAGCAAAATTGGAGCAGTCCGCCTTATTTTAGTTACTGTTCGGTACGAAATATATTTATCAATAAGTGTATTACTAATTTTCTTTATGCGAAACGATAAAGGTCCTTACATAAAACGGATAGCAATATCGATAAAACAAAATCACATCACTAAAAGTCCCCCTTCATATTGTATGCATTCCTGTGCTCCGTAAGGTCTGCTTTAGAACCACACACTTATATCTACCCTACACATTAGGGACCGTTATTGCGAAAAAATTATAAAATAGTTCTTTCCCGCAGCTTTATTTGAGAATTTATTATCTCTAATATCATAAATGTGAAAGTATGCATGTTCCTTTTCCACGTAGAAACTTGTGATCCGATTTTAATGAAATCTTGATTTTAATGATTTTTTCCCGTGTTGGTCCGGGATGTATCTACCTCCCTGCCAGGCAGCTCGTAAAAGGTGCGCATAGGTTAATTGTGTCACTATTAACATGAACACTGGTAGTAGAATGCTGTACAGCAACTCGCCCAAGTAGGGATCCACCGCCTTACCTATTCCTGCCGCCATGCCGCCGGCCACAGTATAGTGATGCACCTACAACATCTATGGTGTCTATATGCCTTGTTCATTGCCATATCATAAAAAAATCGTAGAATTAGATTCCACTTTGGAGAAGGACAAAGGATAATATTTATCCCCAGATTTAAAAACTCAAAGGGTTGCTATGTATACCAATATAAGTTTTAGAAGTAGAAAACTGTTATTGTCTATAGGCGACGATGATGAAGGTGGCGAAAGTTTCCTGATCGTAAAGATCATGTCCTTACCATCAGGAAATCCTCACTTACCTTTCAACCTCATAAGAAAAGCCTCCAATGAAAAAATAATAGCAACTCATTCACAATTTTATTTACAACAAGAATGATTGATATCTCCGCATTATAATACAGGGTGTTTGTTATATTTGTAAATTACATTTTAATGTGCGTTTTTTGGAACCCCCCGTGTCAGTTGTATTGATATAATTGAATGGTCTTATAAATATCAAATTGTAAAAGAATTGTATCAATCAAAAGATATTTCTGTTTAAATGTATGTTTATTTTTTTGTACGATGTCCGACTCTTATTTACTAATTACGCGTTTAGTCGAGAGATAATATTTTATTAACAACATGGAAACGATATAGTAAAGATAATATTTGTCAAGCAAATGTTCCATTAGGCAATTTTCTAGTTAAGGATCTCTACATAAAATAGTTAAACACCTTCTAGATAAGTATACTTCCCTTTTCGATCGCTTCTTCTACTTTCACTAGATGGTTTGAGAATCATTATACTATCCGTATAAAAATCCCTCTAATATCATAAAATCAATGTAGGTATGTATGTCCAAATGAGCCTATTTTTACGTTAAAGCTAAAGCATTGAATAAATTATAACACATAAATAGATTAGATTTTGAAGAGAGACACAAGCTATTTTTATTCTTATAAAATCCTAACGTGTACCTGAGATTGAGCTAAAGGTAATTAATAAACAAGTGAAGCCGCGATCAAAATGTAGTTTGCGTTATTAATAACACATTTTTTAAAATCTGATATCTGGAGTACATGAAACTGTATTGATTTGAAAAATCACAACCTTCTATCAGGACTGTTCTCTGCATGCTGGCTTCCATACAAGGGATGGTAGCGTGAATATATTTATCACCTCTATATTTTGATCACTGTATAGTGATAATGGCTCTACTAATTTTCCAAATGTACATTTTTTTACATTCAACCTTCAAGCGAGACGTCGTAAAACGATGACATTTCCGCCATCTTGTTCACCTTTAGGTGACATTTACATAAAATGTCGGCCATTATTGTTTGTAGTAGTTTATTGTTTCTTTACAATAAAAGGGAGAGTAGACGTTATCTTTAAAAAAGTAAAATACTGAACAGGACTAAAAGTGAACACTTTAAAGATTGCAACGTGAACGCGTTGTTCATAGGTATTTTATTTTTCCTCTTTCTTTCGTTTTCCTTAGGCTTTCTATCTCTTTAGGACAGAAAATACTTATTTAATATTCCTTCAATATTTTGTCGATGCTGATATTTTTTGGCGACTCTATTTAATAAAGTCCGTTCAGTGATGTCGGTTGAAGGTTGAAAAACAAAATGTCAAATTCTTAAATTCTGCACCTATTAGTCAAACACATAGTACTACATTGGCAAATGTTTAATAGAGAGCAAGTAGATATTTACTAACCTGATGAGTTTTATAAAATTAAAAAAGAATTATTGAAATCATTTAATATTTTTTTATTTCGTTAAAAATGTATTTCTCGTATCTTTATATCAATTTAAATATTATTAAATAAAAATAATTACTTTAGATACCTTTTTTTTTTTGATACGGACTAACTTGTTGCTAACCGAGTGGTTCTTACAAACTTCACCGGACTTTGACGTTAGATACTTTTATGTACCAATTCCAAACTATAATTGTGTTTTGTAAAATATTTTTATATTAATTTCTAGATACATTAATCTAGTAAATTCCACAACCTCGAAAGCGTTGTTCGCTAAAAATTCCGTAACATAGGTGTAATATTTCACAAGCGGATATTTTAATCGGCATTCATATAAATTGAATAGTTATTTTAGCTATTCGACACTAGATGGCGCTGTCCGAAACTATTTCAACATCCGAGCATAGTTTGTAGACAAAGTTTGAATTTATGCCAAAATATGGGGCGATAGACGAAACGGTAAAGTTCATGAAACTTTGGTTTTGGGGCCCGCAGATTAAAGTTACCATTGTCTTCCTGAGCGGGATTGCGGTTGACTAAGTCGGCAAAATATACAATTATGTGTTTTATTTATACCATCAAAGGGAATATTTGTGAAATAATACAATATCAGAAAAGGTTCTTCATATTCATTAATATTAGCTTGCGGCTTCGCCAGTGATAACCCTTACCTTCTTTCCAATTCAACGTGTCTCCATTGTGACATGATGACAATCAATAACGATTTTATTAAATAATTAGTTCAATGTCTATTAAATACTAAAAACCCTATCAGCATTGTGTGCTGATAAGGTTTTTAGTATTAGTATTTTAGTAACAGTGACCAAACAAAAAGTCCAAATAAAAAAAATCAAAAATCCAAAACAATTTTTTTAAAGTCTTACGTATCCAATTTTTTGTTGTTGAATATTTACACTTTTATAATATTGTAAAAATAGTGACTGTTTATAAAATATACCTATTCAACAAACGCCACTTAGTTCAAAATCACATCAAATTGTTTTTTTTTATAATTATAGCCATTTTCTATTTATTTTTAATATATGGATCTACTGTCTTGTTTAGATAACCCAAAAATCTATTTATTCATAGGGAGACCGTCAGTTAGTAACAGAAACAATTAGCGAACTACTCGTCCATTTCAATGTATAGAATTCCATTATCAGCAAATCGACAAATTAATATAATTCCCCAAATAATTCAACAAACATTCAATTTATATCTCATTTTAATCCATAGACTAATTATAAAGCCATTTTAGCAATTCACTATTGCTGTTTCGATAATGACATCACACGTCAAACGTCAGATTTCCCGCCAAAACCCAATACAGCGCCAATCTCTGTTTTCATAGTTAATCTACCGTAAGAGCTCCGAAATCAGATATTTTATGAGTGAAAGTCGGCCATTTTTATTTCAAATATTATGACTATAAAAGTTGTTGATACTTTATTCGACTTAGAAGGGAGACGTCAATAATTCATAACGTAGACACGATACCTATAGTTATGTTTATGTGTGGTAAAAAAATGTTACATAGCTCGTCAGTTTTTTATACTCTTGCCCATCGTTATTTGTAAATCACTCTAAAAATTTAGCAGATTTTTATTATGTAGTTTAATGTCTCTCGCTCTAACTATCTAGCCTTATCTAAATTTATCGTCATAACGTGAATGCTGGCCACTGTCGTGAACTAATCGAGAGATAAGAGAAAAATGCCTTAGGTTGACAACCGTCCACATTTTTTGTCTGTAGATGACATGTTTTTCTTTTCAAAAAACCCGATTCCTTGTTTGCTTTCCTATTTCGTAAAAACAATTTTGTCTTGCATAAAAAATCTAATTAACTAAAAAATATACCTAAGAAAATTTAATTTCTTATGTAAATTGTTATACCTGATGTTGCTGTAAAACGCGGAACCGGTTGGCAATTAAAAAAAATAGTTTTCAATTATAAGTTATATGTGAAAAAGTAGGTACATGTGTTTTTAATTTAAAATATCATGATTGCAGTAGTAAAACGAATATCTAAACTTTTAGATTATTCCACTAGCGGATGATGGTCTTCTAGTCAACATATAGGTACAAAATGCAATTCAGAAATCCTTTAAAATACATTTCTAAACACACCAGTGTACCGAAGTATCAATAATAGGCACCTTACGTTTGAAGTGTTGCGAAGTGTAAGAATCGATATGGGAATGTTTTCCCACAATATTGGTTTCTTCTATTTTGTAGTTGTTATGTCTGGATTTGTATTACGTGGATAGTTTTTTTTTATAGGTACATAACAAATTCCTCAATTGTAAGAAATATAATTTGAGTATAGGTACACATCAATGATGTGAGTGATGTGAAAACGTATGAACCGATTTTATTTAATGGTAACTATAGTAAGAACCTATAATAGGAACGACATAGGTCACTTTTTCTATTTTTCAACAGGTTGCCGCAGATTTGCTAATATCATTTTATTACGCGAGTAAAGCTGATTATTAATCATTTATAATTGTTTTCGGAAAATAAAAAAAATATAGTTGGAGGCGCCGGGTATCGATCCCGGTACCTCTCGCATGCTAAGCGAGCGCTCTACCATCTGAGCTACGCCCCCGACGCAAGTGAAAATGAAATTACGTTTATGTTTCCAAAAGTATGATATTATGCAATCTTAAAATTTACTTACTTTTAGAACCTGACTTTATGACTACTTTGGACAAAACGATTGCATCAGGAATATGTCATTTATAGATTTTTATAGAAGTAAATGTGACTTATCTTCTGTGTTGACTTGTCTTTTGTGGACAAGCTTAGTCGGTGTCCGACTTTAACGCACGAGATTCAATTCCCGGCAACTTGTTCTTAGGAGTTTTTACTGTTTTTCTGAAAAACGTTTACCCGATATGATGACGGCCACTAGTCACATCATTGTATTGTAGGTATCTACTAATTGTGGGTGCATATGTACCTCTGCCTATCCATTCGGGTATATGGGCGTAACGATATTTTCAAATATGAATTTATGGATAAAATACTTAATTGAATATATTTTTTTTAATCTGGCAATATTGCCGTTTTGCTTTGTATAAAAATCCATTGTCATTCGAAAAGTACCTATTAATGGTCACAAAAAAATTATTGCGAACGAAAATACGAAATGCACGAAATATTCTAGAGGATCATTTGATTTTATTTTTTAAGTACGTTAATGAAAACCGATTCGTCCACTCTAAAAACCACAATAAAATAATCCAATTAAAAGTTTTTAAAGTGCAATTGTAGAAAAAATTCAGGTACCAACCTAAAAAAAACTTGCAATAGAAAGTCCGGGGGCTGACAAAATGGCGTCTGATTTCTAATTGACAAACTCTGAAACTGGTAATTGCTAGGATTTCTGAATATTCAGCCTTTGCCACGTTTCGATTACTTGAAAAACTTTTCCCAAGTGTTCTTTAGTGATCATTTTGTGACATCTAAAATTGAAGTTTGAGATTTTTCTTTTTCTTTTTTTTGTCTTATAATTACAAAACAACCTGAGCTCACGACTTTATCTGCCTTTGATTCTTTTGATTGTATGAAATTGTCGTATAGTTTATAAAAACCATTACAATAATACTAATAAAAAACGCTGAAAAATTTGGTTGACCGCGCTAAACCCCAGGAGTACTGATTCGAATTATTCTTTTTTTTAGATATTGAATATTACATTTATTAAGGTTATATAAAATCACGCTATAGCTGCAAAGAAGCAGCAATGAAATGTAGTGAAAATTTTCGTTTTTGACAGTTTTCCTTGCGTGCGCTGAGTAAACTATGAAACTTACGCAAGAATAGAATAGAAAGGAAAAAAAAATATTTCACACAGACCTTACAAGCGATTCTTATGACACGTCTATATAATTCTAAAATTTATTACCAGATCGAAACGCGGCCACTGACTATGAAAATGATATTAGAAAATTAGGGGTACATTACTGTACACGCCTAAATTCACCGACCAAAATGCGAGACTCAGATTCGGTACGGAACCCGAAAAGCAAACATAACATCCTCCTCTAATACCTAGTTGATGATGGACGTTTTTATGCAATTAGTAATATCAGTGAAGAAGTACATTTATTCATAAAACTATACAGCATCCACTATAATTAAAAATGTCGTAACTGTACCTGATCAAAGATGGAAAATTCTATTGATTCTGTACATAATACTCCCTAACAAAGTTAATCATCGCGGCGAAGCAGTGACGGGGAAGTCTCCACAATATCAGCATGCGAAAAACTGGGAGATAAAATACCAAATCGGATTATATCGAACGGACTACGACGGGATTATCATGGGATTATAAAAATCCCGCGGGATCTGGTTACCGTGGCAACTGGGCAATTCTTTAATGTTCTATCTAGACAATAGAGTATTACAATAGCTTTTTTTTTATTGTTTTGCAATACGAGCCGAAGGCGTTTTGTACTTTGTTTTTTACGGTGTTTAAATTGTATCTGTTGTACGCAAGTGCGGATGAGGAACCTCGGTGGCCTAGTGTCAGAAATGAAATGAATTGAAAATTATTTATTTGCCGAATATGTGTTTTTAAAAGATGTCACAGAACAAGATTTTTTAATTATATCAACATATTCTACGACAATGTGGTGTGCAAATATGTACAGG